>APFE030859056.1:0-29356 GCA_000404065.3 Pinus taeda
AAAAATATTTAAGGCTATCATGATCCATTTTTACCTTGAAGTGTCTTCCCATTAGGTAGGGTCACCATTTCTTAAGTTCATGTAGTATTGCCAACATTTCCTTGTCACAAATAGCTTTGTGTAAAAAAATTCCCTTGATTGGACGACTTTCAAAAGAAGTGGGTCTTTCATCTTGCATTAAAACAACACTAATTCCATTTCCTAAAGCATCACATTCCATGATAAAGGTTTTTGTGAAGTCTAGTGTAGCTACGACCGGTGATTGGCACATTGCCTCTTTAAGATGTTTGAAGGCCTTTGTTGTTTCTGGAGTCCAGGAAAATGCATCTTTCTTCAATAATGTTGTTGGAGGTGCTGCTATTCTCCCATAATTCTTAACAAACTTGCAATAATACCCTATCAACCCAAGAAATCCTCATATATGCTTTATGGATGTGGGGATTTTCCGTTCCTTAATGGCTTTAATTTTGCTAGGGCCTACCTTAACTCATTCATGAGATACAATATGACCCAGATATTACACCTCTTGTACTCAAAAGAAACATTTGGATCTTTTTGAATATAATTTTTTCTCCTCCAATAGTTGTAGCACCCTGTCAACATGTTCAACATGATCCTTCCAAGACTTGTTGTAGATTAGTATATCATCAAAAAATACTAACACAAATTCTCTAAGGAAGGGTTTGAAAATGGAATTCATCAAACCTTGAAATGTAGAAGGTACATTGGTAAGGCCAAAATGCATGACCAAAAATTCATAATGACCTCATGAGTTCTAAATGCCATTTTCAGAATGTCTTCAATCTTCATTCTGATTTGATGATATCCTGAACGAAGATCCAACATGGTGAAGTAAATTGATCCATGCAGTTCACCCAGTAACTCATGAATGACAGGAATGGGGAACTTATCTTTAATAGCGAGCTTGTTGAGCTCCCTATAATCTGGACACATTCACCATGATCCATCCTTCTTGTGCACCAATACTACTGGAGCAGAGAAAGAACTTTGATTAGGTGGAATTATACCAGCTTCTAGCATTTATGCAACCATATGTTCAATTTCACTCTTTTGGGAATAGGGATATATGTACGGCATGATGCTTGGAGGAACACTTCCTCGAATCAGATGAATAGCATGATCATAATCACGAATAGGTGGGAGACCTTTGGGAATCTCAAATACCTTGGAATGATTGTCCAAGACTTTTTGGAGATATGGATAAATAGATGATTTCAATGTGGAAACATCTAGCGAACATAATTGTGCAATTACACCTCTTTGTTCCTTTTTTAGAGGCTTTTTCATACCATTAGAGTTGATTATCCTTCCTGGTTTCCTTGGAATACCCCTTAATTCAACTTCCTTTCCTTTTGTAGAAAATTTCATGAAAAGTTCTTGAAAATTAAAGGTTATTGTACCCAACGATTGTAGCCATTGGACTCCTAGTCCAACATCATCACCTCCCATTGGAATGGCAATCATTGAGCTAGTCAATACATATTCTCCCATGGATAGCTTGATATTATGGAACTTTCAAGAGAAATTTATTGTTCCTCCATTTGCATGACACTCTAGTGCTGGATATAGGAAGCAATTCAATTCTTTTTGCTAGCTTACAATGAATAAAATTGTGGGTACTTCCTGAATCAATCAACACTATTACCTTTTTATTCTTGATTTGTCCTTCTGTATTTATTGTTTGAGGAGTGGTAATTCTAGCCAATGCATTACAGATATGGTCAATTTATCTAGGCTTTGTTCCTGGAGTATATCCTCTTCTTTTGACCTTTCTTGCTCCTTTTCTTCTTCCTCTTCACAATCTATGTAGAATAATTTCTTCTCAGCACACTTATGACCTTTAGTGTATTTTCTATCACAACTGTAACAAATCCCTTTTGCTCTTTTTTCTTCCAACTGTTGTGGTTTCAACCTTATAGGTTGTGTAAGACTAGGGGCAACAACACTTCCATATTTATAGTTGTGAGTGGTATGCTTCCTGGTTGCCATAATTTTTCTTTCCTTTTTTCTTGCTAACCTGAATGCCTTCTCTAATGAATCAGGTTCCCAAAGGTGAACATCATGTTGGATATTACCCTTTAGAGTCCCTATTAACACATCAGTCCTATGCTCCTCTGGAATATTTTTTACGCTTATGTTCAATTTTTGGAACTCCTCAATGTGCTCCATTATTGAACCCTTTTGTTTGAGACTTATCAATTAGCTAAAAAATGTGTTGCTTTTTGTATCCTCATAATGTTTTGTCAATTATTCTATAAAAATTTCCCAAGTGATAATTTGTTTACGAGAGCAAAGCCATTGATACCATGCATACTGATTTGGTTCCAAATATAAAGTTTCAATACGTACCTTTTGTGTGTTTTGCACATTATTGAGATCGAAAACTTGCTCCATCTATAATATCCATATTGCAGGGTCCTTGCCATCAAACATCCTCATATCGATTTTTGGAATATTGTGGGTCTTCGATCCAACATTAGAGTCTATGAAATCATGATTAACATTTCTTTTGTTCACATGATGAGTTTCCTTTACTACCCTTTCACCATTAGTAAGTATTTCTTGTAGAAAATTTGTCAAATCTGTCTACAAATCTATCTTCAAATTGTCAATCTTAGCTTCCACGCCATTCATCTTAGCTTCCACACCCTTTATCTTAGATTCCACACCATTTATCTTAGCTTCTGTTAGCTTTTGTGAGAGTGACATTTGTTGCACTTAGTCTTGTAATTTTGATATATCATGTAGCATTTCTTCATCTTCTTCATGAGTCATGCTAGAGCTTTCAGGTTGCTTACTAAGTGTTTGTATTTTCTTTCCTTGGGGAATCAGTTATCGATAATAATGCTCTACCATGCCCTTTGAATTCCTTCAAAATAATTTTTCAAACCAAGCTTAAGCAAAAATTACAAAAAATCTAGACACCATTTTTCACTTCGTAGGAGCTCGATATTTCCTCTCATGTATCTCTGTAATTTCAGATCATCCAGTTCTAAAATTGTGTTCTGTAGTATCCCTTTGTGTCCTCTTTCCAATTCTACCAGTCTGACCCCAATTAGATTCTCCAAGGAAGAGTTATGCCAAATCTCCCACAGTGACCTGATTATTGACTAGTTCAGTAGAGTGAAATTGTATGACATGCCACGTGTACCTGTTTCGACCTTTGGCTCTAAAAAATATATACAGGAAACTAGAATCTGTCCTCTTTTTTTACCTTCTTACGAAATTTCAATCTGATGCTCAGAGAGAAAGTTATGACGATTTTCCACAGGTCACCTGTTTGGAATGTAATTCAGGAGTTTGCAAAAAGACCAACTTCCTCTGATCATATCTCTGCAAATATATTGCAAAAATCTCTGAAATTTAGACCCGAGGTTCAATGCGATTTCGTCAGAAATGGGGTTTTTTTTTTGCTTCTAAAACGTCTCAGAAAAATGTTATAGCAAAAATGCCACGATGACCTATTTGGAGCAGTGAAAGCCTAGAATCCAAATCTTTGATACCAAATGTTATGAAACCAGCTCACAAAAAGATAGAAATGATAGATCAACATGTTAGAATTCAGTCTGTTCGAGGGGGCAACCTCCTTTACATTAAAGAAATGAATGATTCTTCGATAATTCAAATGAAAAAAACCTCATTTCTATATGTATGAGTCTAAGGAGTCACAATATAACCCAGCCAACCTAACAATAATAATATAAAGGCACAAAAATAACAATAGAGTGATTCTATGGGGGACAGTAATAACAATATGGGGAAAATAGGGGCACAACAATATCAATAAGGGTTATAATGACAATAGTAATGGGGTAATCACTAGTATTATGGGGACCTAACAAAAGGTTTGCAAACATTTAGAAACTCGTGGCCATGCCTTTGAAAGTGAATATATATTTCCATCACACTGTTTATCGTTCTTATGCATTGACTTTGAAGCACCTCCACCACACTATGCCATTCCATATGGACAATGGCAATATAGCTATGATCACCTTAATGGGAATTGGAGCGCCAATGTGATATGTCAGATAGGGGCGACATAAATTGAGCTTGGAGACCCAACGGTGGTAAATGCCTCAACAAAATACTGGGGTTACTACCCCCTTCATTGTCTCCTTCACCATTCACATTGTTGGGTTTGGGAGCTAGGTTATATGTATGTTTGATCAGGGTTTTATCTTCTTGATTTCTCATATCCTTCTGCATCATATACGATTCTTTCCTCTTATCCCGTATCTATCCTCCCTGAGGTAGACTGGTTTACCTAAAGAATATTGTGGTTTGAAGTGGTTTAATATATTATTATCAGATGTGATTATGAGGTTGCTAACATGTAACAGTTATCCTTAAATCTCACTGATCTAACAAGTATTTTGTTCTTTTATTAGAATTATTTCTCACGGCTTTAAAAAGTTGATAACTAACAGATTTTAAATTTCTCTATGTGGGTTCGAGAAAATTGAAAAGGGTATCGGCCCTCCACTTAGTGATTTGAGGTTTTCCACATCTCTGTTAGTAGGATTTTTTACCTTTATTGCGAATTTTGTCTAGAGAGAGTATTTTCATTTCTGGCTTTAGGGTCTCTCAAAAAACTTTTCCATGCGAGTGTTTTCATGAGGTAAACAAAGGTGTTCTTATTTCTCTCTTTAATTGCCTTATGTTTGATGCTAAAGAAGGTATTTCATGTAAGGCAATAGAAATTAAACAAATAACAAAAATACTAAAAGAGTTAAGAACAATTAGGATGATAAAATACATAGAAAACAAGAAGGATCAAGAAAATAAACTATAATGAAGAATAAATCAACAACAAATAAAATAAAAAGGACACCAATACCTACATAGATAAACAAACAAACAAAATCAATCTAAAAAGGAAGCCTAAAAAAAACTATGAGGAGAGGACAAGGACCTAGCTTCCTCTCCTCCAATATATGATGCTAGAAATTATTGCAATTCTATGCTTCTTTGCTATTTTACCCTTTTCTTGGGTGTGCTCCAACACTTCTCAGGGAATTGAGTCTAAATTTTTTAGGTATTTTTCGCCTTCTAGTTAAATACCCAGAAAAATTTCTTGTCAATTGGTATTATATGTTCATGTTTGAATCAGTTTCGAACATTGTGAGTCTTAACTTGTAATCTTCTCAGAATATTACATGAGAGGTACTTATATGTAAAATGTAAATGGACTCATGTATAATTTTTCTTTCCTTCCTTCTTATTTTCCAGTGTCTGAAAAGGGTAAACTATATCCCCTTGCCCTTCTCGAGCTTATGGTGGAATTGGGAATATTTTGTTAGCCTATTGAATTATTTCTACAAACATACAGTCAATTGTAGTCTAATGGGGAATCTCTTATGGATCTATATTTAAAGAGTTTGTTGAGATTTAGTAGCTTGGGAAGTAATTGAAGCCCTTGAAATCAGTGTATGGAGGCAGAAGCACAACCAACGCAATGTGGGATTGGAACCCAAGCTTGGGGTTTTGCACCTAAATGAGTTGGGAAACAAACAATTTGACTTTGACTAATTTGACACTTCAAGGTATTAGAGGACACATAAAGAAAAAAAGGTTAGCGAAAGTCACACAAAATAGAGGTGTCTAATAAGAGATATTAATTTTTATATGTGGCTGGTGGATAATTTGTCTAGTTGGGAATGTTAGCATGGGCTAAAGTATGCTCCAAGAAAAAATTCATCGAGCCACGTGTGTGCATAAAAATAGAAGTTAAGTGTTGGATGTCTAGAGCACATTCAAAGTGCAAATAAAATTAGGTATTCCTTTGAGATAGATAATGAACTTGAGGCAGCTCAGAAGCTAACAAGAGGATGAATTTGGCACAAGAGGTGGAGGAGTTTCTCTTATGTCTGGGTGTGGATATTCTTGATAGAAAAGGCCAAAGTTCTAAGGTAAGTTTGGATGATTTTTTGTGCTACGTTTGTGTGGTGTTTGGATCTCTATTTAGGGCGTAGGAAGTGATGCTACAACATCATGTTGGACACATAATTTGGAGGGTGGAGAGGGCTTGTAAAATATCTCTACCCTACCCACAGTTAGTCAAAGGTGAAACACAATTGAACAGGGGTTTCTTCCCTTCTAGTGAGTTCATATCACTTGTTTTTGTGAGACAGAGAATTGTAGGGTAGAGATCTTTTACTTATTTTAAACCCTAAACCCTAAACGCTTATTTTTTTTATTTTTATTTTAAAAAGCATTTTGTAACTTTAGTTGTATAAATCCTAAACGATAAACCCTAAACCATGAACCCTAAAACCTAAACCCTAATCCTGAAACCCTAAATCCCAAACCGTAAACCTCAAATGGTAAACCCTAAACACTAAGAATTTTATAGCATTTTAGAAAGTGTTCTGTAACTTTTGTTTAAGTGTGTATTAAAAGAATTTACTAAAGTGTTATAAAACCTAAACCCTAAACCCTAAACCCCTAACCCTATATCCTAATGCTTAAAGCCTAAATGATAAAACCTAAAATCATTTGCTAAGGCCTTATAAACTCTAAAGCGTAAAGCTTGAAAGCATTTCCTAAGTTCTTATATACTCTAAACCCTAAAACTCCAAAACCTAGACCCTAAACCCTAAGCCCTAAACCCCAAACCCTAAAACCTAAGGATTTTATAAAATTTTCAAAAGTGTTTCGTAACTTTTATTTAAGTGTTTACTAAAACCATTTACTAATGTGCTATAAACCCTAAACCCCTAATCCCTAAACCCTTAACCTTAAACCCCAAACCCTAAACCCTAAAAAACCCCTAGAGCCTAAAAAACCATAAACCGTAAACCCTAAAAACCCAAAAAAACCCTAAACCATAACAACCGTATTTTAACTCTTTTATAAGTGTTTATTAAAAGAATTTATTAAAGGATTATATATGATAAACCCTAAACCCTAATACCCACACCCCCAACCTAAACCCTAAGCCCTAAACCATAAGAAATTTATAACATTTTAAACCCCAAACCCTAAACCTGAAGTATTTTATAACATTTTAACAAGCCTTTGTAACTTTTTTTTAAGTGTTTATTTAAAGAATTTAGTAAATTGTTATAAACCCTTAACCCTAAGCATTTTATTACAATTTAGCAAGCATTTTATAATATTTTAAAACCCTAAACCTTAAACATTTTATAAAATTTTAATAAGCATTTTGTAATTTTTTCATGTTTTTATTAAAAGATTTTACTAAAGTGTTATAAACCTTACACCCTAAAACCTACACCCTAAGGATTTTATAAAATTTTAACAAGAGTTTTGTAACTTTTTTTTAAAGTGTTTATTAAAATAATTTACTAAAGTGTCCCTCAAACCTAAACCCTAAGCATTTTATAGATTTTTAGAAAGTGTTTTGTAACTTTTTTCTAAGTTTTTATTAAAAGGATTTACTAAAGTTTTATAAACCCTAAATACTAGACTCTAAACCCTAAGCATTTTATAACGTTTTAAACCCTAAAACCTCAACATTTTATAACATTTTAAAAAGTGTTTTGTAACTTTTTTTAAGTGTATATAAAAAGAATTTACTAAGGTGTTATAAAACCTAAACCCTAAACCCTAAACCCCAATCCCCAAACCCTAAACCCTTATCATTTATTAAGATTTTAAAAAGTGTTTTATAACATTTTTTAAGTGTTTATTAAAGCACTTAATAAAGTTTTATAAACCCTAAACCCTAAATCCTAAACCTCAAACCCTAAACCCTACACCGTAAGCAATAAACCCTAAACCCTATAAACTAAACCTTAAACCCTAAGCATTTTATGTTATGAAACCAGCTCAGAAAAAGATAGAAAAGATATATCAACGCCTTAGAATTTAGCCTCTTCGAGGGGGAAACCTCATTTAAATTACATAAATGAACAATTTTTGGATGATACAAATGACAAGACCTCCTTTCTATATATAGGAGTCTAAGGGGTCATAATATAATTAGAGCCGACATAACAATGAGAATGTAAGGGCACAATAATAACAATATTGGGCTTCTATGGGGACTACAAGGGTACAACAATATATAAGGGGGTTGTACTAATAACAATAAGGGGTTACACTAATAGTATATGGGCCTAACATGCCCCTCTCCTTCAAAAAGTGTTGTCCTCAATGCTTGAGTAGTTCTTGATGCTTCTATATAAAATTATTGTCCTTGCATGTGAAATCTTCAATAGGTAAGTACTTCCACTTGATGAGATGCTTTGAAATTGATCAATTTCGTAGTTGTCAACTTCTCGAGTCTATAAATGCTTCAGGTTCCAATATGATTTTTCCTTCCTTCTCAAGTTCTGGCAATATTGTTGGAACATGGATATTCGACAACTTTTGAATGAGCTCCCACCCTACTTCGCCTTTCTTCCATTCATACCTTCCTTTTTTTATCAAATTTGGTTGGATAATTGTACCAACCTCTACCATTTCTGCAACCATATGTTAAATTTCACTCCTTTGGGCATATGGATATCTATAAGGCTTGAGATTTGGAGGAACACATCTTGGAATAAAATGAATAGCACAATCATGATCAGGAATACATGGGAGACCTTTGGGAGTCTCAGATACCTTGGAATGATTGTCCAAGACTTTTTTGAGATCTGGAGAAATACATTATTTCGATGTGCGAACAGTTAGCGAACATAATTTTGTAATTACACCTTGTTGTTATTTCTTTAGAAACTTCGTCATTCAGTCAGAGTTGATTATCTTTCCTGGTTTCCTTCTGATACCCCTTAATTCAACATCCTTTCTTTCTGAAGAAAATTTCATAAAAAGTTCTTGAAAATTAAAAGCTATTGTACCCAAGGTTTGTAGCCATTGGACTCCTAGTACAACATCAGCATCACCCATTGGAGTGGAAAACATTGGGTTATTGAATAAATATTCTCCCATGGATAACTTGATATTATGGAACTTTCAAGAGCAATTTATGGTTCCTCCACTTACAACTGTCACTTCACACTATGGTGCTGGATCTAGGAAGTAATTCAAGTCCTTGGCTATCTTACAATTTATAAAATTATGGTACTACGTGAATCAATAAACACTATTACCTTTTTCTTCTAGATATTTCCTTCTATCTTCATATTTTGAGGAATGGTAATTCCAACGAATGCATTACAAGATATGGTCAGATTCATTTCTTCTTTCTCTGGGCTTCATTCCTGGTGAGTATCCTTTTCTTTTATTATTTCTTGATACTTTTATTCTTGATATTTCACTATTTTAACCTTCTTCTTAACATGTCCTTCTATATTGAGAGTTTGGGGAGTGGTAATTTCTTCCAATGCTTTACAAGATATGGTCGAATTCATTTCTTGATGCTCGATGTGACCTTTCACTTCTTGGACATTTTTCCTCTTGATATGTCCTTCTATCTTGATAGTTTGATGAGTGGTAATTATGGCCAATGCATTACAAGATATGGTTGGATTCATTCCTTCTTCCTCGATGTGATATTTCACTTCTTGAACCTTTTTCTTCTTCATATGTCCTTTTATCTTGAGAGTTTAAGGAGTGGTAATTCTTGCCAATCCTTTACAAGATATGGTCAGATTCATTTCTTCTTTCTCTGGGGTTGGGTCCTAGTGCATATCCTCTTCTTTTGATGTTTCTTGATCCTTTTCTTCCTCCTCTTCGTACTCTATGTAAAATAATTTCTTCTCAACACACTTATGACCTTTAGGTCATTTGCTATCACAATTGTAACAAAGCCCTTTATCTCTTTTTTCTTTAAATTGTTGTGATGTAACCCTTGTGGGTTGTGGAAGGCTAGGAGAAACAACACTTCCATCTTTATAGTTGTGATGGGTAGACTTCCTTGTTTCCATAATTTTACTTTCCACTATGTAACAAAGCCCTTTTACTCTTTCCAATTGTTGTGGTGTTGCTATAAAAAAGGTGTTGTTGTTTGTATCCTCATAATGTGCTATCAATTCCTCCATGAAAATTGACCACGTAAAAAGTTGTTTACGAGAACAAATCCCTTTATACCATAAAAATTGATCCAGTTCTAAATATGAAGATGCAATACATACCTTTTGTAACAGTGGTACACCATGTAAATCAAAATATTGCTCCATCTGAAGTATCCAATTTACCGGATCCTTGCCATCAAACTTCGTCATCTTGCTTTTTCTTGATTTTAGGAGCTCAATCTTGAAACAACCGTAGCTCTATATTTTCAGATCTTTAAGTTCTGAAATTGAGACCTACAGTAGCACTCTACTTCCTCTTTCCAATGCCACTAGTATGATCCAAATTGGATTCTCCAAGGAAGAGTTATGTCAACTCTCCCACAGTGACCTGATTATAGACTAGTTTAGTAGAACGAACTTGTACGATGTGCCACGTGTCACTATTTCGACCTTTGGCTCTGAAAAATATATACAAGAAACTAACATCTGTCCTCTTTCTGTACCTTCTTACGAAATTTCAATCTGATTCTCAGAGAGAAAGTTATGACGATTTTCCCCAGGTCACCTGTTTGGAATGTAATTCAAGAGTCTTCAAAAAGACCAACTTCCTTAAATCATATATCCGCAAATATAGCACTAAAATATCTGAAATTTTGACCCAAGGTTCAGTGTGCTTTCGTCTCAAATGGATCTTTTTTTTCACTTCTAAAATGTCATAGAAAAAAAGTTATAGTGAAAATCCCACAATGGCCTATTTGGAGCAACGAAACCCTCGAATCCAAAGCTCTGATACCAAATGTTATGAAACCAGCCCACAAAAAGATAGAAAAGATATATCAACGCCTTAGAATTTACTCTCTTCGAGGGGGCAACCTCCTTTACATTACATAATGAACAATTATTGGATGATACAAATGACAAGACCTCCTTTCTATATATAGGAGTCTAAGGGGTCATAATATAATCAGAGCCAACATAACAATAATAATGTAAGGGCACAATAATAACAATAGTTGGCTTCTATGGGGCACAATAATAACAATAGTGGGCTTCTATGGGGACTACATGGGTACAACAATATAATAAGGGGGTGGTACTAATAAAAATAAGGGGTTACACTAGTAGTATAGGGGCCTAACATTTTATAACATTTTTAAAAGCGTTTTGTAAATTTTGTTTAAGTGTTTATTAAAAGAATTTACTAAATCATTATAAACCTTAAACCATACACCCTAACACCTAAGCCCCAAAACCTAAACCCTAAACCCTAAACACTAAGCCCTAAACCCTAAAACATAAACTCAAAACCCTAAACCCTAAACACAAAAACATAAACACTAAACCCTAAAACATAAACCCTAAACCCCAAACCCCAAACACTATACCCTCAACTGTAAACCCAAGACCCTAACCATTTTATAACATTTTAAAATTTGTTTTGTAACATTTGTTTAAGTGTTTATTAAGATCATTTACTAAAATATTGTAGACCCTAAACACTAAGCCCTAAACCTAAACCCAAACTCCAAACCTTAAACCATAAGCCCTAAGCCCTAAGCCTTAAATCCCAAACCCTAAACCGTAAACCCTCATCATTTTATAACATTTTGAAAAGTATTTTGAAACCTTTATATAAGTATTTATTAAAATCATTTACTAAAGTCTTGTAAACCCTAAACCCTAAAGCCTATTCCCTAAAGCCTAAACCGCAAACGCTTAATCCTAAACCCTAAACCATAAACCCTTAACCCTAAACCCTAAATTGTAAACCCTAAACCCTAAGTATTTTATAACATTTTAAAAAGTGTTTTGTAATTTTTATTTAAATTTTTATTAAAAGCATTTACAAATGTTTTATAATCCATAAACCCTAAACCCTAAAACCAAAACCCTAAACCCTTAGCATTTTATAGCATTTTAAAAATGGTTTTCTATCTTTTATTTATGTGTTTGTTAAAAGAATTTACTAAAGTGTTATAAACCATAAACCCTAAACCGTAGCCCTAAAACCTATACACTAGACATTTTATAACATTTTAAAAAGTGTTTTGTAACTTTTATTAAGTTTTTACTAAAATCATTTCTGAACACTTATAAACCCTAAACCTTAAACCCTAAATCACAAACCCTAAACCCTAAGCATTTTATAACATTTTAAGAAGAGTTTTTTTAACTTTTATTTAAGTGTTTATTAAAAGAACTTACTAAATCCTTATAGATGTTAAATCTTAAATCATGAACCCTAAACCACAAACCACAAAACCCAAATTCTAAATACTAATCATTCTATGGCATTTAAAAAAGTGTTTTGTAACTTTCATTTAAGTGTTTACTAAAAGAATTTTCTAAAGTGTTATAATCCCTAAATCGTAAACACTAAAACCTAAACCTAAAACCCAAAACCCGAAACCCTAAGTATTTTATAACATTTTGAAAAATGTTTTGTAACTTTTATTTAACTTTTTATTAAAATAATTTACTAAATTGTTATAAAACCTAAAACCTATGCCCTAAAATGTAAACCCCAAACCCTAAAACTTACACCCTAAACCGTAATCATTTTCAAACATTTTAAAAATGATTTTGTAGCTTTTATTTAAGTGTTTATTAAAACAATTTACTAAAGTGTTATAAAACCTAAACACTAAGCCCCAAACGCTACACGTGAAACCCTAAAACCTAAACCATATGTATTTTATAACATTTTAAAAAGAGTTTTCTAAATTTTATTTAGGTGTTTATTAAAATGATTTACTAAAGTGTTATAAACCTTAAAGCCTAAACCCTAAGAATTTTAGAACATCTAAAAAAGTGTTTTGTAACTTTTATTTAAGTGTATATTGAAAGCATTTACTAAAGTGTTATAAAAATTAAACCATAAACCCGAAACCCTAAACCCTAAACAACCAAACTTTAAAACCTAAACCCTAATCATTTTATAAAATTTTAAAAAGAATTTACTAAAGTGTTAAATCCTAAACCCTAAACTATAAACCATAAACCCTAAACCCTTAATGCTAATTTTATTTTAATACTTTGAAAAGCGTTTTGTAACTTTAGTGTTATAAATCCTAACCCATAGACCCTAAACCCTAAACCCAAAACCCAAAACCCAAAACTCGAAACCCTATGTCCCAAACTGTAAACCCCAAACGGTAAACCCTAAACACTAGGAATTTTATAACATTTTAGAAAGCGTTTTGTAAATTTAATTTAAGTGTTTATTAAAAGAATTTACGAAAGTGTTATAAAACCTAAACCCTAAACCCCAAATCCCAAACCCTATATCCTAATTCTTATAGCCTAAAGGATAAACCCTAAAATCATTTACTAAGGTCCTATAATTCCTAAACCCTAAAGCCTAAAGTTGAAAGCATTTACTAAGGTTTTATAAACTCTAAACCCTAAAATCCAAAATCTAAACCCTAAACACTAAGCCCTAAAGCCCAAACCCTAAAACCTAATGATTTTATAACATTTTAGAAAGTGTTTTGCATCTTTTATTAAAGTTTTTACTAGAACGATTTACTAAAGTGCTATAAACCCTACGCCCCTAATCCCTAAACCCTTAACCTTAAACCCCAAACCCCTAAACCCTAAAAAACCCTAAACCCTAAAAAGCCATAAACCATAAAAAGCCTAAACCCTAAAAAAGCATAATCCCTAAAAAACTCGAAACCCTAAAAAATCATAAACCCTAAAAAACCATAAATCCTAAAAAACCCTAAACCCTAAAAACCCCAAACCCTAAAAGCCAAAAAAATCGTAAACCCTAAAAATTATTTTTAACTTTTTTATAAGTTTTTATTAAAAGAATTTTTGAAAGCATTATAAACCATAAGCCTCAAACCCTAATACCCACACCCACAACCTAAACCCTAAACGCTAAACCAAAAGCACTTTACAACATTTAAAACCGCAAACCCTAAACACCAATAATTTTATAACATTTTAACAAGCGTTTGTAACTTTTTTCTAAGTGTTTATTTAAAGAATCTACTAAATTGTTATAAACCCTAAACCGTAAAACCTACACCCTAAGAATTTTATAGAACTTAAACAAGAGTTTTGTAACTTTTTTTAAAGTGTTTATTAAAAGAATTTAGTAGTGTGTCCCTCAAAACTAAACCCTAAGCATTTTATAACTTTTTAGCAAGTGTTTTGTAACTTTTCTTAAGTGTTTATTAAAGGATTTACTAAAGCTTTATAAACCCTAAACCCTAAACTCTAAACACTAACATTTTATAACATTTTAAACCCTAAACCCTCAGCATTTTATAACATTTTAAAATTGTTTTGTAACATTTTTTTAAGTGTTTATTAAAAGAATTTATTGAAGTGTTATAAGACCTAAACCCTAAACCCTAAACGCTGAGCATTTTATAAAATTTTAAGAACCGTTTTGTAATTTTTTTAAGTGTTTATAAAAAGAATTTACAAAGGCCTTGTTAATCCTAAACCATAAACCTTCACCATTTGATAACATTTTAAACCTTAAACCTAAACCCTTAGCATTCAATGACATTTTAACAGGATTTTCGTAACTTTTTTTCATGTGGTTATTAAAAGCATTTACTAAAATGTTATAAACCCTAAATCCTAAATTGTAAGCATTTTATAACATTTTAAACCCAAAACCTTGAATCCTAAAGCCTAAAGACTAAAATATAAACCCTAAGTATTTTATAACATTTTAACAAGCGATTTCTTACTTTTTTTAATTGTTTATTAAAAGCGTTTATTAAAGTGTTATAAACACTAAACCCTAAACCTTGAGCATTTTATAGAATTATAGAACCTAAACCCTACAACCTAAGAATTTTATAAAATTTTAGCAAGTGGTTTGTAACTTTTTCTTATATTCTTATTAAAATAATTTATCAATCTATTATAAATCCAAAACCGTAAACCATAAACCCTATCCCTAACCGCTAAGAATTTTATAACATTTGAAAATACATCTGTAACTTTTTTAAGTGTTAATAAAAAGCATTTAATAAAGTTTTTTAACCATAAACCCTAAACCCTAACCATTTTGTAACATTTTAAGTGTTTATTTGAATAATTTACAAACGTGTTATAAAACCTAAATCCTAAACCCTAAACACTAAACACTAAACCCCAAAGCCCAAACCCTGACCCTAAAAACTAAGCATTTTATGATCTATTAAAAATAAATTTTTAACATTTATTTAAGTGTTTATTAAAATAATTTACTAAGGTGTTATAAAACATAAACCCTAAACCCTAAACCCCAAACCCTAAACCTTAAACCCTAATCATTTAATAAATTTTTGAAATGTGTTTTGTAACATTTTATAAGTGTTTATTAAACCACTTAATAATGTTTTAAAAAGCCTAAATTCTAAACCCCAAACCCTAAACACTAAATCCTAAACCCTAAATAATAATCCCTAAACCCTAAATCCTATAAACTAAACCCTAAACACTAAGAAATTTGTAACATTTTTAAAATCGTTTTGTAACTTCTATTTAAGTGTTTATTAAAAGAATTTACCAAATTGTTATAGACCTTAAATCATACACCCTAAAACCTTAACCCAAAAACCTAAACCCTAAACCCTAAACCCCAAGACCTAAACCCTAAACCATAAACCCTAAGAATTTTATAATAGTTTAAAAAGAATTTTGTAACTTTTATTTAAGTGTTTATTAAAACAATTTACTAAAGTGTTATAACCCTAAACCCTAAACACAAAACCGTAAACCGTAAACCCCAAAACGTAAAATCTAAACCCTAAACCCCAAACCCCAAATCTATATCCTAATCATTCAATGACATTTTAACAACCTTTCTGTAACTTTTTTTGAAGTGTTTATCAAAAGCATTTACTCAAATGTTATAAACTCTAAATCCTAAACCATAGGCATTTTATAGCATCTTAAACCCAAAACCCAAAACCCTAAAGCCTAAACTCTCAACCCTAAGTATTTTATAACATATTAACAAGTGTTTTCTCACTTTTTTAAGTGTTTATTGAAAGCATTTACTAAAGTGTTATAAACCCTAAACCCTAAACCATGAGAATTTTATATAATTTCAAATTATAAACCCTAAATTTCAAAACCTAAACCCTAAACACTAAGAATTTTATAACATTTTAATTTTCTAAAATTTTAAAGTGTTTATTAAAATAATTTAATAAAGTGTTATAACCCTAAACCCTAAACCCAAAGAATTTTATAGCATTTTAACAAGTGTTTTGTAACTTTTATTTAAGTGATTATAAAAATAATTTACTAAAGTGTTATAAACCCTCAAGCCTAAAGCCTAAATACTAAACCCTAAACACTAAACCCCAAACCCCAAACCCTAAAACCTAGGAATTTTATGATCTATTTATGATAATTTGTAGCTTCTATTTAAGTGTTTATTAAAATAATTTCCTAAGGTGTTATAAAACCTAAACAATAAATCCTAAATCCCAAACCCTAAACCCTAAACCCTAAACCATAAACCCTAAACAAGATTTATCTAAACTTTCATGACGCGAGCTCCATTAGCATTAAGTGCTCCATTATTTTATATGGTTTCATATCTTAATCTTATCTCACACAAACCCTAGTTCCCAATAATGCACCAAAGCATTAACCCTCTCATTACCAAAGAAGGGCCTAATATGATTACATCAAGAAGATATGGATGATCTAGTGGCTAAGTTGTGAGAATGAGGACACTCTCCTAGTTTTATAAGATAGGTCAGTTAGGAAAATGATAGAGAATGGATCAAGTGTGCAACAACCTAATCTAATTTATTATATTATATCCACATTAGGATAGTCTAGTGAATATGTAGAAGTGTCATGTGGTGGTTGGAAGCCACCTCCAATGTGGCGTGGTCTTTAAGCTCAGGATCCACATTTCAAGCACTCCTCGTGACATGGTTTTGTGCTCTCTAAAATAGGATCAAAACTTTAATTTTCCTCAACATGTCCTAATTGAAAACAAACTCCAAGTATTGCACTCTCCAATAAAGAATCCCTCAATACAACCACTCAACATATTAGACTATGACGTGCTTGTAGTCGTCCTAGGGAAGAGCGCTTTTTCTCCTAGTGCATGTTATGATGATCCAAACATGTGAAAGAATGCAAAAAAATAAAAATATAGACACAAAGATAGATTTTAAGAATAAATAAAACTTCATATCATTAATATCAAAGAATCGAAATATCTTTACATACAAAATGGAAATAAACTAGCTTGGGCAATGGGAGCTTATCTCTAAGAAGAGATGTGGAGACTACATGCCTCTGAAATGTGTTACAATGAGGTTTGAATACATATTTGTTATTGAGATATAATGGAAAACAGTAAACATCCAGAAACCTAACCCTAGGACATGAAGCGCCAAAACTATGGGCCCCATTGACGTAAATTGGTACATCAACTTCCAGGGGTCGTAACTTTGGCATATGATCTTTGTTTGACTATCATAGTAGCTCATTTTTAATATCTCGAAGATGATGTTAAAAGAATGTTGGCTAGACCATTTTGGGATATAATGGTCTCTCTGATTTCCCTAAAAATGTTGTTTAGGGCCTCAAAACGGCTCTAGAAGTTCAAGGCTCGAGAAACTGCCAGAAATAGTAAATTGTGCTACAATTAAGGAACCCAAAAAACTGAAAGAGATAGTGTTGGAGTCCAAGTGGAATAGGCAGGTGGCCACCAATATCCAACTGGATCGCCAGCCATGCTAAATACAGTAAACTATGGTTAACAATCATAGACCATGGTAACCATACATAACTATGGTCAGTCATAGTAAACCAAATTGATCACCATGGTTATACTATGGCTGATAATGTGTAATTATTGTTAAACATCACCAACTATTTTTTTACTATGGTTAATGATTGTTTGACTACAGTTGAACATGGTTGACTATGGTTGTTTATTTTGACTTTTGAAGGATTGACTATATTTGACTATGGCACCAAGTTGAATATTGTTAAATATAGTCAATGTAGGGTTGACAAAATTTGACATTTAAAAATTGTCTACCAAGTTTTGACGACATTTATCTAATGTGGTTTGATAATGATTGACAATTAATATTAATATTAAAATTAAAATAATCATGAAAAACATAAACCTAGTAATAATAATAAACTAAAAACTACAACATAATAACAAACTTAAATCTAAATTTAATAACAAAACACATTATATTATATTAAAACCAAACCTATTTTTTTATAAAACCTAACCACTTACATATTAAAACTTTGAAAACATAAAAAAGTATCACGGAATTAAAATAGTCTAATATAATAAACATTTTACTAAATACAAAACCATTATGGTTTACCATGATTTACATTATTTTATAATCTCATATTACACTAAAAAAATTACAACATTCATTGCCATATTCTTATGAAATCATTTCATATGTATAATATATAAAGATTCTTATAAAATAAATATATATGTATAATATATACAAAGTGTCATATTATATTATATTAAAACACATAATTTTATATTTAAAAGTTAAAAATTGTCATTTAAAACATGTCATCAAATGAAAAGTTAAGTGTTACAGCTATGCCTCCAAAACTCCAACAATCGTTCAAGAATATATCTACAATATATGTACATAGTAACATAGTAACCATTTTAGAGTGGGTTACAACTATGGCTGCAAAAGTACACAATATATATATATATAAGGTTATATATACAAGGTTTTATTAGATGACATAAACATCAAAACTATATCATACTATATTGACACTAAAATTTAAACCTAAATAATTTTTAGGGTGTGGTATAACTATGGCCTCAAAAGTTCTACTCCATTGCAAGACACATGTTTTAATGGGCATGGCTATTTAAATTGTAACAAATATTTTAGAGTAAGAGGCACACATTAATATCAATGTTAATAGTAATATTAATATTAATGATAATAGTAATATTATTATATTAACATTAATATTAGTATATATTATATTGATTACTATATGAAAAAAAATATGTTGTTATTTATATTACTTGTATTAAGGCTTCAATGTAATAATTTTAATAAATAGTCAATAGTATTCATATTCATAAATTATGGTTTTATGTATTAGTTAATAATCAAACTATTAATACTTCATGTGGTTTAATAAATTAATAAATGATTAATTAAGGCCTACTATAATTGTTATTGTTTAATAAGTTTGTCAATGTTTAATAAGATTGATTTATTAATGTTAACCATTAATGATTATGTTAGCCACATTAACAATCTCACCTAGTTAACAAAAATATTAAATTGTTACATTTAATAATATTATTACATAAATAATTATTATACGAAATTATTAAGAATATGTTAACCTTATTATTAATAACATTAATGTTATATTGAAAATATTATATTTTATTAATGTTGTTGTTAATGTCTAAAATGTAACTATTATGAACATTATTTATGAATATTAATGATAATACATAAATATTATTAATTAAGTTTTATTAATGTTAATATTATAGCTTAGTTATTATTAATATTATTAATATTTCTAATAATGTGTAATCTTTTTACATATTAATATATGTGTAATATTTGTATTTATAGATAATAATATATTAATAATAAACCTAATTTTATAGCACATATTTATTAAGCTTATTTTATAAAGTTTATGTTACTAATAATATATTTATTGATTATGATTTAATATACTTGTTAATATTATAGGGTGGAGTTATGCTTAAATATGCTCATTTTTATTCAAAGGTAAAGATTCCTAGTACTTATTATCTTAATTAATTGTTTTTTAATATTTGTATTCTTAATATAAAATTTACTAATTTTATTATTATTGTATTATTATTGTAATATCCAAAGAGACCAAACTTTCTTTATAAAAAATCTTCAATCACTCAAAACAAAGAGTTGTTTACTACCAGCTTTATAAGGTATGTATGTACCTTGGTTAGTTTTAATTAAACCTTAGTAAAAAACTCAAAACCTAAATTTGAAACTGATTTGGCTATTTTAATTAAACCTTAATTTAAATCTCAAAACCTCAATTTGAAACTGATTCGTACATTATGTTAGTTATTCTATATCAAGCGTATTGCATTGAAATTTTATTAGATTATAATTTTGCAAGAAGAGTTGTAGTGTACATTGGCTAAATTCTCATAGGAAACTTCACTTCAATCAAAAACTCAAAACCTAGATTTTAAACTCGTTCCTGCACTATGTGAGCTATTCTTTAACAATTGTACTGCATTGCAATTCTATTGCATTAAAACTTTTCAAAACTAATTGTAGCTTATAGTAGCTAAATTCTCATAACAAACTTCAAAAAGAACCATTTGGAAGAACATAAGAACATTATTACATGTGGTCATAGGCATATTAAACTTTCTTTTATTAAGACGATTTTAAATTTATTTTATTAATAATAAAAATAATAGTTTTATAAACCTTATTGTAGTTTTAATATTTGTATTTGTAATTAAAAATACATTAATATTAATAATAAGATAACATATATATTTTTAATATTAAAATAAAATTTATAAAATCTGTACGAAATTTGAAAAATACAACATTCACTCATATTTAGATATTAAACTTTCTTTTTTGAGACTATTTTAAATTTATTTTATTAGTAATATAAATAATAGTTTTATAAACGTTATTTTAAGTTTAATGTAGTTTTAATATTTGTATTTGTAATTAAAAATACATTAATATAAATAATAATATTAAATATATATTTTTAATATTGAATTAAATTTTATAAAATCTGTATGAAGTTTGAAAAATACAACATTCACTAATATTTACATATTCAATAAAAAAGAATTCAACCGATGTTAATTGTGAATGTTGTGTGATAATTAAATTAAAACATAATATAACATTAAGTATTCAAAACAAAACTGTTGTTGAACATGCTAATGTATTTATCATTGTTGATACAAAGAATATTGAGATTCAATGTGATTTTGGAAGCTCATATAGTGGCTTTAACTATCCCCCCATCAGTCTCAGTTCTCAAATACCTAATTTATCTATTATAAATCATGGATTTACCATGGTTTATACAAGGAATATTGAGATTCCATGTATTTTGGAAGCTCATATGGTGGCTTTAACCATCCCCCCATCACTCTCAATTCCCAAATACCTAATTTGTCTATTATAAATCAAAATGTACGTGAAATCCTTAGAAATACATCACAAAATTTTAGACAACAAGGGTAGAGTTATTATTACAACATAAATGAAGATAAAATACAATGCCTTAGACATTATATGTTATACAACGTGTCTTTCTAGTGCACCTTAGAAAAGGAAATATAGGTCCTTCTAGATCCTAACTAGAGCATTTGCCATCTACAATTTTTGGTCAACAATATTGTAGGTTTTCAAGGCATCTCTTCAAGCTCACCAAGCTGTCTTAGATGCATCAAATGTTACACTAAAAGCTATAATCACACCAACAATCTCACAATTTGAAATCACATTTTCTGATGAGAGGTCACAAGTTCAATTCTCTCAAAACCCTCCAGGTCAAGCTCCATGGTTGAGCCGACAGGAAGTGATCCCTTCAGGTGGATCTTCATGTTATAAATATTCTATGGATGTAGTGGTCACGAATCTCTGGAGTCCATGGAAAACATAGAAAAAAAGCGCTTAAGTTATATCAAACCCAACAAATTATAACTCAAATAATATCAAGGGTGGAACTCCATTGATTTTGGTATGAAACTAAATGAAATCAACTTGATGGTTAATAATTTCACATAAAATAACCACAAGCCATTAAATATCAAAAAAATAGGGAATTTTTTCTTGTTGGAGGAAGGAACTTGACTAAGAAACAAGAAACCCAAGTCTACTCAGAAAGGAGGGAGAAATGGCAAAAAAAAATCATTGGAAGACATCCTTTCTTAGGAGGCGTGGAATCACTTTGAGAAGTGCAAAAATATATGCAGATGAGAGAAGAAAGAATTGGAAGAAGATGAAGAGAAGAGGGATAAGCTGAAGGCTTCAAGGCCTAGGCATGGTAAGACAAAAGGGGAATTCATACTTTTTTGCAGCAAAAATAGCTACGATGTTAAGAGGTTATTTGATATACATATAGTATACCTATATGACAATAGTTTTGGTTTTCATAAAAAAGTAAATTTATAAAGAAACTCCCGTATCACCACTTCTACATAATAGTTAAAGTGAATGTGGTAGAAGAGAGTAAAAAATTATAACTTATCAAGAAAGTGAAGGCCATAGATGAGAACATCCAAGTCTTCACTAAATCAATGGTGATATGAATATCTTGACTAAGTTTTATTTGGAATTTTCTTTTACAAATCATGCCATGTTTTTTAGAAGTGTGATGTATGGCCTACTGGGCTTGTAACCTCACTCCCATGAACTCGAGATGTCTAGATTGTCACACTTGTGACAACATTATGTTCATTTATGGATAATATTCCCTATTTATCTTAATTGGAACATAGCATTCAATGAACTTGTGACCACAGTTTGACGAACCTCGAGTGTTCGGATCGTCACATTTATGACAACATGATGCTGGTTTTTAAAGAGAAAAAATATATCCTATTCGTTCGAATTACAATGTAGTATTTTTTGAACTTGTGATTATAGCCCATTGAACTTGGGAATATCGTATTGTTGCACTTGTGCACATAATTTGAAGAAGTTGGGACACTTCTTCATTAGGGTTGTGGCAACAACAACTTCTTACGACTAATTCATCACAAGTTTGATGATATGTCTATCAAATGTCCATCACATCTACGACAAAAAGTCAATGATTATGTCATTATACTAGTGATGGGATTTGGGTCACAAGTGAGAAAAACACTATGATGTGTAAATACGTTGAATGTATGACGAAAATATGTGGTTACCAATAGTATGATGAAATTGTTTCGATGAATATTCCATTTATTAGGTGGTGGAAGTCTGATGGTGTGTCATCAAAATATTGTCTAAACAATATTGGAAAGTATACTTATTTTTAGAAATGAGGAGGTGGAAGTAGATTCATTATTTGGAAGAATGTATTGGAAATATCAATGTCATACCCTAGTTCACTATGTTCGAATACATGTACCAATATTCCCTCCATGGCATGGGTATTAGATACAAAATCATCCATACCAATCTCTATAGAGTTCCCTTCATCCTTAACATGTGAAGAACTTATGTTATTATAGACGTTATGAATTGGTGATTTTGAATGTAGTGGAAATTAAATAAGTGGTTGATTCAGCCATGCTTGGTATGTTTCCCCTATGATATTTTCTCATTTAATAACATTTTCTTGATTTAAAATCATATTGCCATGTAATAGTGCATGGTATTTAAGTTTCTCTTCATTAGAATCGTAATTGTTAAAATATTGAACATCACATCAATATTATTAGTAAGAAAATACATTTATTATGTTTAAACATTGCACCAAACATTTAGCAGAAGCATGGAATTTCTTAATCATTTTTTATTTTTGCCCCAAGGGGACATCTAGAGGTACACCCAATGAAAGGAATTTTTTATGACCAGGTGGTCTACACAAGTTATAGCTTATTGAAAAATCATCACGAGTAGACAAACTTTGTATTGCATACACAAATCAAATCATAAAGAACTCTTTGTCAATGAAGTGTTCCTGAAAGTAATAATTTGCACTAAAAAATGAGGACTTATACCTATTTATGAACCCTTTTGTTTGTACCATGAATTCATGGATGACAACAAATATATGATAGGTTTTTGTTGTTAAAGTTTCTATAAACATAACCATCCATGCAGATACTATACAAAAAAATGTTATAATTGTATTTACCAATATTCAAGTAACTAGAGTGACTATATAGAGGACCGCAAAATGGCATACATGTTCCTTTATTGTTTTTGTGGAATAGATATATGTGAAAGGGTGAAGAACCCAAAATTTGCAACACCTATTTTAGACATGGAAATCATATGAATATTACCATAAAATGAGTTTCGATTTCAATATTGGGCATTGGCATGGAAGATGGCAAAGAACATATAAAGCATGCTACCTTCTAACAATTGAAGTGACTTCTGTGTGTACCTAGATATTTCTGCTCTCAACTCATACAATTTTTTCAATTGTAATGCCCCATATTAATAGATCAAAAAATAATATTTCTAATAATAATAATAATGAATATTAATATATAAATACATGATGATGATAATAGTAATAAATAAATAAAATAACAAATAATAAAGAAAGATAATAATAGTAAATAAATAAAATAATAGATAACAAAGTGAAATCTCTAATAGGTAAATAAAAATAAGCTATAAAAATAGTAAGAATAAGTTAATAGAAAGTAAACATTAATAAATTAAGAAAAAAAATTGAATTAAGAAAGCTTAGGAAAAGAAAAATAGAAGTTAGCATCGTGTCACATAGATTCCCATCCAATCCTCATTCTATTTAATGGATGAAAGGTAGAATATAGCCATTCATTATTTCTAGAGAAGAATGTTGAAGAAAAAATATAAACTAGCTATAATAGTTGATTGAGGGCTCTCAGGTGGCCAACTATATAAAGATTATATGCAGTTGAGCCTACAATTGGATGGAGATTCATCTCCAAAGTGCTGTTGTGGCCAACAATATCCAAGAAGAAAAACAAGTTCAAAATATGCAGTAAGAGATATCTTCGCTTTACAAATAAGTCTTTACTTCTCATTTTTTTGTAACTTATATTGTAATGAGTTGAATATTTCTATTTTAATTATTAATTATTTCTGATGATTTCATTTTGTATCAAATCTCGATTCAAAAACTTAGAACCTATAGGATCTTCACGTTAACCTTTTTTGTTATTAGTTTTTATTTTAATAAGATTAATTTACATGATAAATTAATTTGACCATTGATATCTCGTAAAAGAAAACATTATAAGATGAATTATGAAAATGGGAAAAGAAGAAGAAGATTTTATATTAATTATTTAACTAAAATCACGTAAATAAATTATATATTCTGCATTATTTTTGTTCATCACAAATAAAATTCATACCCCATTTCAAGAATTTTAATATTACATCACTATAAATAAGATATATTGATTTTGACAATAATAATCAATGTGAAATCCTAGATCAAATCATTTTAATTTTAAATATTAAAATCAAAACAAATTAAATGACATGGAATAACTTCCCTATTATATTTTAGAAAAAACAAAAAAAACCAAAGAAACCTATAGAACATACGTTGTGGTTTGTGTTTGAAAGATAAAATCCAATCCCTAGGTCAACCAATTTAATTTTTTCTCATAAGAAGTGTACTGAAGAAATTTAAATCAAAGTTTTAATTGGATGCTCTTAATTAACAAACAATTAATTCTTCCATAAGTTTATGACCAGCCAAAAAATAATGTAAGCCTAAAGCCTAAAACAATGGCTCAATACCAATGATGGTAGCTCAAGACTTTCATTAAGAGCTAGAGACCTTAATGTTTTTGTCTCTTAGTGGTCTACATGCTTTAAAAGAGGCAGAGTGGATCGTTATTTATGATATATGGAAATAAATGAAAAACAGAAAGCCTTTTCCATTGGACAGATAGATTATATTTTCAATGATGTAAATCCAAATACTTCTGAATATCATCAAATGAATAAAAGAAACATATGATTATATTTTTAAATGGAATTTGAGAAAAATGTTTTCTTATTTACTATGTTTTATTGAGATTTCATTGTGATTTTAATGTAGATAGCTTTTAAATTGTTAAGATTTTAAAAATTTAGGACACTATTTCATTTTGACATTCTTTTTTAATAACCTTTAATATTTATTGGTTTAGATGAATATATATTATTTCATTTGAAATTAAGACCATCTCTTCAAACTTAAATACTACTCAATAGAGAGCCCCTGCCAAAACAAAATGGAAAAAGAAATTGAAGAAAATTCAAAATGTTATTGAAATATAATATTAATTAACAACAAAATAGAAGCAAATTTTGATCATTTTTAAACAACTAAAAAGGACCCATCATTCTAGAAAGGCTCCATGGACCTGACATCAAATTTTGTTAGTTTTTGTAATATATTGTTAATGTATTTTGTAATTGTTCTCCTCATAATAAGATTAGTATGCTACTAGTGTTTCACATGAAGCTCATATCGTGATCATGGTAAAATGGAATTGTAATGTATCCATGTAAAATGAAAACTATAATGTATCTATAACTTAATATGAATAGAAAGATATAAAATATTTTTTCTTCTGAGAAAAGAATTTAGAGAACCACTGAGAATTAATTTTTGGGACATATAATTCAAAATATACAAATTGATAGAGCAATCAAAAATATGTCTTCCTATAAAATTGGTTAACCTTAGGAAAAAATACATATTGTAGTGCTCCTTTTATTTCAATTGAAATGGGCCATGAACCATGATGTAAATGATGTGGCATTATTGGATTAATAAACTTATAAGAAATGAAAAAGGAGGATTTAATTTTTCCTTGCCTTAAAATGGATATACCTCAATTTTTTCCTCCATTTTCTTTCTTGTTTGGAGTGTAGATTTTATCTCAAGTTGTGGCACATGGTGGGAGGCATTAATCTAATAAAAGTTTAGCCACACATGATAAATATTCATCTCTAGTTCATTCAAGCTTCACAGACAATCAAGTCTCCCATTATATGATGTATCACTCTATGTCATTAGTATTTATAAGTGTCATGTGTTTATTATTGGTAAATTAATTAATAGTAATAATATTTTGGATTTTATATATGGCAATAAAATTTATGTCATTAAATAAATGAGAATATTTAGTGTTTAAAAAAAGTGTAGATTATTGGTTAAATTACATATAATTTTAGAGACATTTTAAGTTATTAAAAAAAAATTATGACAAACTTTTATGTAAAAAGTAAAATAAATTTATATTTATTTTATTTTAAGTGAACAAATATTTTGATATAAGTATGAGTAAGTTTAATACAATTCATCAAGTATTTATTTTAGTAGTAAGTTTTGGAATGTGTTGATGGAAATTTTAAAATATTAGTGTTATGAATGATAAATAGTTAAAAACAATGGATGTAATCTAATTATAATACATAATTTTGTAATGATTCTTGTTCATGAAATTAAGATTATGGTATTAATATTAAAATTAAAAATAATATATTAATAAGTATATTGGAAGTTAAATTTCATATAGAGGTATATATTTTAAAATTATGATAGTTACCTAATAAATTTAAAGAGTGTGATTTAATTGAGTATGTGAGAAAGATAAAAAAAGATTTTTATAATTTGAAAATTAGTCAGGAATGTCATTTTGTTAGATATATTCAATTTAGATTTTACTATGATTCATGATTTTTTTGGCATAATAATGTTTTAAATTTATTTATCGGTAGTATGATCTTGTAGTTCATAACAGTGAGTAACTTTTCATAATTTTGGAAACTAGGGTTGATTGAAGGATAATTTCTTATTAACAAATTTATATGTTATTATGGCTTAATTTACGTTTCATATACTAGAAAAGAAAGATAATAGATGAGGGATCTTCTTTTGAGTATGGCATAGCCTCTTGTTGGTCATGAAATTGGAAATAAGCAAGAAAATGCATATCAAAATTATCACTTAAGAGATGTATTTCAACATTCCATGGTGGTATTATGGTTTAGGAAGGTGTTGTATTGGATGTAAAACTTGATATTTTATTTTATTTTGTATTTATTACTATAAATTTTAAATGTAAGGATAATGATGTTGTATTCTTATAATGCCATGTCGATTATTTTCCATGATATTATGATGTTATTTCGTCTCTCTCTCTCTCTCACCCCCTCTCTCTCTCTCTCTCTCTTGCTCCTACTCCCCCTTTCCCTCTCCTACTATCCCAGTTTCTTCCCCCTCCCTCCCTCACTCTCCCACTCTTTCTTCCCCTCTTTTCTCTCCCTCTCGCTCTCTCCCTCTCTCTTGCTCTCTCCCTCTCTCTCCATGTCCTCCATTCATCCTCTCTCCCATTCTCTCCATTTTCCTCTCCCTCTCCCTCTCCTAGGCCCCCTTTCGCGACATAGACCGATCCTCCTCTTGTGCTCTCTCCCCATCTCCATATCCCTCCCCTACCTCTCTCTCTCTCTCCCTCTTTCCCTACCTCTCTCTCCTTGTCTATCTCACTCTCATTATCTCCCTCTCATTACCTATCTCAATCTCTCTCTATCTCTCTCCCCCCCCTCACCCTCCTTCTCTCCCTATCTCTTCTCCTCTCTGTGCCTCTCAGCCACTATTCCTCCTTCCCTCCCTCCCTCTCTTTCTCCCTCTCCTCCCCTCCATATATCTCTCCCTACCTCCCCCTCTCTCTTGCTCCCTCCCTCCCTCTCCCTCTCTCCCTCTCATTCTCTCTCCCTCCCTCACTCTCCCCCTCCTACCGCCCTCTCTCTCCTGCTATCTCCCTCTTCCTCTCCCTCTCCCTCTCCCCCTCCCCCTCTCTCACCCTATTGTCATCTCCCACCCTTGCCCTCTCTAATTCTCTTCCCTTCGCCCTCCCCCTCTCCAGTGCTCTCTCTCGTTATCTCTACCAATCGTCCCCCTCTCTATCTCCCTTCCTCTTTCTTACTCACCCACCCTCCTCCTCCTAATCCCCATCTCCCTTTCCCCCTCTCTTAGCCCACATATCTCTTTCTTTACCCCTCTTCATCCTCCCCCTCCCTCACGCTCTACCTCTCCCTATCCTCCTCTATCCCTCCCTCTCTCTCCTCCTTCTCCTCCCTCCCTCTCTCTCTCTCCTCCTCTCTCCTCCTCTCTCTCCACCTCTGCCTCTCCCCCTTCCCCTCTCCTGCTCTCATACCCTCCCACTCTCATACCCTCCCGCTCTCACTCCCTCTCCTACTGTCCAACTATCTCCCCCATTTTTCTATCTCTCCGCTCCTCCCCCTCTCTCCCCCACTCCCCTATACCTCTCCCCCCTCTCTCTATCCCTCTCTCCCTCTCTATCTCTCCCTCTCCTCCTCTCTCTCTTTCTACCTCTCCCTCTCCGCCTCCCCCTCTCCCTCTCTCTGCCCCTCTCGCTCTCACTCCCCTTCTCCCTCTCTACCTCTCTCTCCCCCATTACCTCTCTCCCTCTCTCTATTTCACCTCATCTATCCCACCTTTCCCCTATCTCTCTCAAATTCTCTCTCTTCCACCTCCCTGCTCCTCTCTCTCTCCCTCCCTCTCTCCCCCCCACCCTCTCTCTCCCCCCTCACTCCATCTCTCTCACACTCTCCCCACCCATTCTCCCCCCTCTCCCTCTCTCTCTATCTCTCTCCCACTCCCTCTTTCTTTGTCCCTCTCACCGACTCCCTCTCTCTCACTCTCCCGGCCTCCCTCCCCCCTCCCTC
>APFE030859058.1:0-11461 GCA_000404065.3 Pinus taeda
TAATTTTTTTTTTTTTTAATAATTATTGAGTATGCTCTCCTCCTGCACTTTGTGTGATTTGGAGGATCAGAAAAAGAATTGTTATGTTAAAAAAAAAAAGAGGAGACAAGATAAACTTCATCATTTCAATTAATTAAAAAAAAATAAAAATAAAAATAAAAATGAAACCCAACTGCTTTGATAGGTTCAATTGTCTAAGATTGACTGGTTATGGTTTGTAGTGGTCCTCAAAACACTGTATCCTGTTTTAATAAGGTTTTGCAACTTAGTTGCGGAATGTAGCCTGATTCCGCAGCTAGTTGAGAATTCCGCAGCTGATTTCAAGGTTTAGTAGGTTACAAGTGTCCAATGAAGAAACCGACCACATGGGCATCTCCAGAATTGTCCCGACATGGATCCTATCCTAGTCACTCAGCCCAAACTTATAAAAAAAATGAGCTTAAAACCTCAGTGAAAGTCCTGTTTTTAGCATGTTTTTCTTGAAGTCTTTGTTGCTTGAAATTGGAAATCATTAATCCTTCTTATAAAAATTCACAATTTCAGAAAAGAAAGAAAGAAAGAAAGAAAAACAATCTATGGCTATTCTCAATCTTAGCTTTCACTGTGGCCTCAGTAGAAAACCCGCATTCCTACTTGAGCTTTATACAAACCTGCAAAAACATTTAAAAAATCAAAAGTGCAAATTCAACATATCAAATTGCATGGACTGTTGTAAAGAAAATAAGATGAGGTCAATTAAAAAAAAAAAAGGACCCCTTGTGTGGCTTTCAAAAGAATGTATGTGGCGTCCAATTTATGTGGAAATTAAAAAAAAAAAACCTCCCAATGTCAAAATCTGAAAAATCTGCATACACATTGATTTGGTGTTTTGGCCTCTTCATGATTTCGTTTCAGTGCATCCTCAGCCCTTTGTAAGCAATCCATTTGCATTTATTTGAACTGTGCATCTTATTCATATATGAAGCTTTTGGTTTTGGAACGTTTTTGGAAAGCCAACATAGGAAATTTCTCAATCATAACAAAATCTGAAACCTATGGATGGCCTACATAAACTGTGCAAATAGATTGAAAATAGAAGCTTAAGGCATGCTGCAGTCACCAATACTCAGAGAAAATGCTGAGCTCATGATCTCCATTGTAAAGCCTCACAAACTTCTTTGAATTCTTGGTTATTGGCAATTCGCTCATTGACCATATTTGCTATTGACTGTATCTGAAAACAATCTTCCTTCGAAATTGATTTTACAGAGCATTCCAGTTCACGAATTTCATTTAAATCCCTGAGGCTAAAACCAAATTATGTGTTTCAACATTGTGCATATTTCCGCTGGCAAATAATGTATTGTCCTACCTCTAATTCGAAAATTTTACAGGCCGAATGCATTAACTCAGAAAAACGTAAACAGCAAAAAAACGTCAAACTTCACACGCACGATTTGGCCAAATGGAGACAAATTTGAAAAAAATAAAACATGGGTTTTTTTCGCTAGTAGGGTCGATTAGATAACCCAGAAACCGTTTTAAGAAATTTGTGGCAGCCTGGGAGAAACCCTCGGTTCTTTGGAGCCCATTTTTGCCTGCCACATGTAAAAAAATGGAATTTCAATTAAATGAACAGGCTGTGCTTTAATTTGGAAAGGGGAATTCTAATTTGATTATGTGTTGGAATTTAGTCCACCACGTCTCCTGCCTTTTATTTCCATTCGACTATAACTCATTAACACCTGTAATCCCAATTGAAGACGACTCTGCTAGTGAATTAATTCCATTACGTGAACCAGTTGAGTACGCCTCTTCCAAACTGATCTGTCATATTCAATCGAACTTCTCCACTCCACCTGTTTAACAGCTAAATTGCATAACTTGACCAAGTGAATACGACTCTTTTACATCCATATTGCTTGGACTATGATAGTGGAGTTTGAGTGCATAATTATTCTGTGTGGAGGAGTGATCGCTCTCGGTGGTAGAATTGTATGGTATAATGCACTGAAATTTGATTTTGGTGCAAAGGAGGTCAGGTGCCTGTCACTATTAGTGAGTAGCATTTCACACTCTACCAGTGATGGGCAACACATTAGTTTCCCTCTTTTTTTATGTTGATTCTTTGGTGCATAGGCTAGGATGTATCAAACAGTCTGTCATTTTTTTGTGGCAGTTTTGTATAACTTTAGATAGATGTTGTGCTATGATACATGGGAGGTCGAACTTCCCTTTTGCTTCAAAGTTGTTTTGTTTATTTTTTGAGGGGTTTCCGGAGACGAGACCTACCTTTGACCGTCACCCTCCTAGGTTGATTATTGAGGTATGGATGTGCATGTGGGATGAGATGGTGCAGGGCTACCCAAAGTATCCGGCAAAGATTTCCATTTACGCACTAGGGCTACTGGCCAGTGAGGACGGGGATGGATTGATGACAATGCCCCAACGTCCTCTTCACAAAGGATGATCCAAGATGATAGATGTAATATTAATGTTTTCTTTAAATTAATCTAGTTTCATTTTATTGCCTTAATTAATTAGAATAAAATTTATTGTAGCACGTTCTTTAACTTGTTTTATTAAATTGTTTAATGAAATTGTCTAATTATTATTGTGTAGTATATATTTTCTAGTTATTGGTACATTCATTGGGGACATGCCTCCTCCCCGACCAAATGAAGATGCAAAGATGGCCAAGGTTGCGGAAGGTGAGGGATGTCCTCAGATGTAGATACTCGCAGGCATGCGACCACGTAGGCCTGATATTATATTCAGGATGGAGCTAGGAAACTGATTCTCCAGACTTTTGGTTGAGGTGGGAGTCAACCTTGCAATGACTTGAGACATCAGGGAAGATCCTAGGCACCTGGAGTTCTGTAGAGACTTGTAGTGCGATATGATGAGTCTTATGCTTCATATCGTCGAAGCTACCAGGCTACTGACAACGAGGAGAGATGACCATGAAACAAATACACATTCTTCACGGAGTACTACCCCATCAAATGATGATCAGGGTGGTGATCCTTTTAGTAGTACTCCACTTCTTCGGGATGGCCATGCAATAGATAAATAGTCTTCATCCAAACATATTACCCCATCGTATGATGATCAAGGTAGTGATCCTTCTGGTAGTACTCCACCTCCTCCTCATTCACCTCATGGCCCACTGGCTATTTCTCCTCAAAGAGCAGACCAACCACCTCCTCCTTCACCTCATACTTCAACTCTTGAGGCAGTTGACCATCCATCATCTTCTGCTACAGACCAGGCTGCAACCGTACTATTGTATAAGATATTTTAGAGTATATATATAATTTTTTATGTTCATGTTGATGTACTTAATTTATATATTGGTGTTGATGTGTATATTGTTAGGACATGTTATATATGTTCATTTAATGTGCTTGCAGATAAATGTGTATGTTATCGCAATTATTTGACATGTGATGTATATTTGAGGATGTGTGTGGTGATGATGTTCGACAATGTTTGTGTTTTATTAGATGTGATCATGATGATGATGCCCTGTTAGATTATTAGATTTATGTGCTAGCTAATGGCGTTTATATGTGCTAAAGGTGTATATAATATGATGATGATAACATATTTGAATGTGTGATTTAGACGATGTTTATGTTTGTTATATGATTATCATCATGATATTTATTTTTATGAAATGATATTTATTATAGATTATGTATTGGTGAATTTATATCAAAATCTTATACATGGAGTTACATGCAAAACTCTAAATAAAAGATGCAAAGCTATTTTTATAAATTACAAAGTTTAATATGGTTGAAACTATAATTGTAAAATTACCATAAATATTTTTCTATTGCATAGATAGTTTATACATATTCATTCTAACTAAATTCTTCATCAAACAAAGGTTGCAAACATCATAGTCCCTGCCTATAGAAAACGTAGAAACAAAAAAACATGCCTAAAAAATAGTCACTACAAAATAAAATCAATTTTACAAACAATTAAATTGTACAAACCTCTAATCAAAATTGTCTTTCTAGTCATAGTCAAGCTTAAAAATCAGAAATTTGAGGCCTATACTTATAACAAGAGTTAGACAATATTTAAATAATCTTTGCAATTAATTTTCAAAACATATATTGCGACATGTAGTCATTAAATAAAAATTTCAAAATATTTATAATAACATTAAAATATATCATTGATTGGTCTATAAAATCAATTATAATTAGAAAAAAATGTTCATAAATATTGGATTATTAAAAATACCATTACAAATAATTTGATTTATAACTTTTAATAAATTAAAGTTATTTATTAATAATAATTATTCATGAACATTATTAAAAATATATTTATTAATTATAATTATAATTTATAATATAATTTTATTTTTAATTATATATATAATATATTTGTAAGCTTAGACAGGACTCATCTCATCATGTCCAATATATCAACCCCGATTAGGGCAGGAATTGAACTGATGACTTCAAATCAGAAGGAGTTTTTTAACAGAGCATCCCAATCACCCGTCTATTTCAAGACACGATGGACAATTATAATTTTTTAGAGTTTTTTAGTTTCGTTAATGTTTAACTAATAATAAGAAAGTGCAATCAAAAAGCATTATTAATAATATTTTTAAAAAATATAAAAATATCTTTCAGTTTTTTGAAACAATCTTTAAGTTTATTATAAATTCAATCTATTGTAATTTAAAAACTTAAGTTACAATTTTATAATTGAAATTTTAGATGTAAATATAACTAAAAATTACATCTTAATAAAATAATTTATCACTAATAGTTACCATAAGTTTCAAGCACATTTTAAATTTTCAATATTTATAGCATCTTACCAATTTAAATTTAATTTGATATCATTTTTTTTTTTTTTTTTTTTTTTTTTTTTTTTTTTTTTTTTTTTTTTTTTTTTTTTTTTTTTTTTTTTTTTTTTTTTTTTTTTTTTTTTTTTTTTTTTTTTTTATTACTAATATAAAATTCCAACAAGACAAATAAAAACAATATAATTAATATGAGATTTATTAGCATGGGATATTATCAGATGTGATCACGATGATGATGCCGTATTAAATTATTAGATTTGTGTGGTATCTAATGAAGTTTATATGTGCTAGAGGCATATATAATTAGATGATGTTAGTGAATTTGAATGTGTATTTTATGCGACTTTTATGTTTGTTAGATGCTTATCATCATGATGCTTATTTTTATGAAATGGTATATATTTATTATAGATTATATATTGGTGAATTTATATGAAAATTTTATATATGAAATTACATGCAAAAATACTTATTTAAATAGAAATGTAAATACATATTTATAAATTACAAAGTTTAATATGGTTGAAACTATAATTGTAAGATTACCATAAATATTTTTCTATTGTATAGATAGTTCATACATATTCATTCTAACTAAATTATTTTTTAAAAAACAATTACATATGAATAAATGCTATTTTCCATTGTAATATTTACTCTTTTTGAATAGATTCTTCTACCCTAAAAATTGTTATTATAAAACAGTTATGATCTCTAATCATAAGCATTCTGTTGGCCATAAAATATTATGGATGCAAATATTCCTATATTTTTTGTTTTTGTCATTATTTTGAAAGTTGATCGCTATCAATATTTTAAATTACTTCACTAATTGTGGTTTTAGTCAACTTTGGGGCCATAATTACATTGAAGGAGTTTTTTTAGTGTGAGGTTCTACGAGGTAACACTGTAGAGATTCGTAGGTCGACACTATATAGATCTTCCACGTGGCGTTTTTAAAATTTAAGCCTCCATCCGTTTAACGCAATCACCCTCCCCTTCGTTTAACATCATCGCCCTCCGCCCTCTGTTTAACGCCGTCGACGTTCATTTGCACCATAATGTGCAAATAATAGTTAAAGATTTCCAAAAGCAATGATAGAAGTATGTAAACTAACAAACAACTAAGTTGAAAACCAAATTATCAACAAATCCAAATTAAACTTATCACAAACTTATAATTAAACAAATATGTTAAAACTATATTTTTTAATTATAAATTACACAATTGGAAATACTTATAATTTTTACGTGTAATAACAATTCCACTGGAAAAAAATAATGTGTAAAAACATGTGTGAATCCTACCAATTATAGAAAATACCAAGAAGATGAATAAAAAATAATATAATTAGCGAAATAAAGAAAACAAAAACATACAACAATAATATAAATGATGAAATAACACAACTACATATTAGTTTCTCTTGTCATCACTTTGATTATATTCCTCGCTTTGCATGATAACACTATTGTTCTCAAAAATATGTTTTGATCTAGGATTATGTCTTAATAAGAACCACATATCCCTATCCAACACATCCAAGTAAAAAAACACCTGGTTACAGTGTTTGGGGAAAACATAAGGCTCCTTAGCTTCATGCCACATCTTTCTAGAGTTGATAGATATCAACCCAATATAGTGATCTTACTTTACATTATTCCGATCAAAGGTGTGCCACCACTTGCATCTAAAATTAACACATTAGAACGAAGAGAATTCCACTTCAATGATCTCTTGAATCTTTCTGATGTAATCTAATGCCCCTAGTATTAAGTTTTGATCGTGATGGATGGCTTGACTAGATTGGTCAAACTTGACTTCAACTCCATAGTCTTGTATCATGCATCCATCATCAACATCCTCTATGTGAAAATTATGTCCATATCCCCACATAGATGGGAAAAAAGTGAAAAAATCATAGTGTCATGTGTCTAATAACCCGAACATAATTAAAACATAAAATATAGATCTTGCAATTCAAAGGTGGATTATGAAGTTGAAAATGTATAGAAAGAGATTATTATTGAGTTGCTGCACCTAATCCTTATGTTTAGCACATCCTCTTCAGCACGCAGGTAATAACTAGATGCACTGTAGTTCTCTTTGACTTGGTCAACAACCCAATTGTTGGGGCATGTCATTAGCATGTTTTCTTTTAAATGATCAGGATAAGGCACACTTCTACCATTCAACCATCTGAATTCTTTCCTGTCACTATCCCATTTCCTCCTCTTATGTTTGTAGAATTCGACCCACGACTGTGTCGCTTTTGATTTACAAATAATGAATTTATTGATGGGTTCAATTTATGAATTCACTGATGAAATCAAACTGACATATATAGTATGCATGAGATCAAATTATACATTATGAAGTTTAGTGTGAATAGTTACTAAGTAGAAATTTGACAAATGATAAGTCGCTTACTCTTTATCACGCGCCTTTTTCCATTTGTTTTGAGAATCTCCCCTTCTCTTTTGTCTTCATCCCTTTTGTTGTCTAAAATCACTGCACCTCGTGTGTTGTCGATCTGCTTGATGTACTCACTGGCATATAGAAAGACACATACGATATGTACCCCTTTGCCATATACCCCTAAGGTTTTACCCTTTGTCTAACAATAACTTTCAATTTCTTCATGTATGTCTCTAAGAAGAACATATAACGACAAAAAACCACACCAACTAATTCAACCTCGTCTACTAGGTGAATTGGAAGATGAACCTGCAAGTCCATGAAACTCATCGACAATTCATTCTCAAACATATAAATAATCTCAGTCATCTCTTGATGCCATCGTGGAATGCTAGCCATATGAATCTCCTTTGATGTGATCCAATGTACAAATGCAAATAATTTAGATATGGCATGTCATAGGTCTTGGGGGAAGTCATGGTTCACACACCCACACATGAGCAAAGGATAATGACAATACAAAATAAACACATACAAAAATTAATTATATTTATCCCATGACATAAAAATAATAACAAATAATAAAATCATGTTTTTCACATACCTACTCTGAGAAGGTTCAAATGGTCATGCGATTTCTACCCTGACAAATGGTCTTCCACAGTGAAGTAGCACTGTAGTGAAGACCCATATAAAAAAGGCGTCCTCGCACCCATTATAACTTCTTTTTCCAAAGAAAGATCATCTTTATTTAAAATCCATGGGACATTACCTTCTTTGAAAGACCAAGAGGGACCAACCTCTCCTCTACTTTCTTATCTTGGCCAATGTTTCTTTTTATTTTTTTGGAGAAATAAGATATCTCCTAATAGCCAATGTGTCATTTTATTTCGATGATATGTGCCTCCATAAAGAAGATGAAACATTTTTAAATATATGCATGGGATCTAGTAAGTGGGAAACCTTAAGATGCTCCTAATATGGGAGCTCATAACAGACAAATTTCCTTTTCATCCCAATTGGCAATTTCTCAACATAGGTGTCGAAGAATTTTGCATCATCGAACATAAGCTCCCCATTTGAATTGAACATTTTTGTAATCTCCTTCTCCTTCTCTCTCTCATATGCTCTAACCCATTCAACTAATGCCATTATTGCAGGCCTTTGGGTTCTCTTTGGTTTATCATTGAAAGCAGATGTCTCTCTTTTGTAAGGGTGTTATTTTGGGAGGAATACCCTGGAACAATCATACACTGGATTTCGTGGGTGGTTCGACCACGTAGCCTTCAACAAGGTCCTTAACATTTACATCCATGATACCCTTTTGTTACAAGACCTACGAAATTATTGTATATAGGACACATTAGTGATCATGGAGATTAGAACAATTGCAACGAATTAAATCAATATATGAAACAATATTATTACGCATATAAACAAATCAATAAACATGTAATTTACCATATCAAACTCCTAAGGTTCGATAATCATGTGTGGTGTAAGCACATATTCCATACAACTTAAAACTCCTCTATGTTGTGATGGGTCTGGATACATCATACACATGTATCCCTTCCCATAATTCCTTCATTTCATCTACCACTGGTTTTAAGTAGACATCCATATTCTTCACTTATCTTCTACCAGGGACTATGAGAGGCAACATAAGATGTTCATTCTCCATGGAAAACCATGGGAGGATATTTTTATTGATCACTACTAAAGGCCAAACATAATAGTTTGGTGTTTTGGAGGAGGGAATATGAGTTGATGCCATCCGTGGCTATGTTGAGTCGTAGACTTCGTACTTCATCCTTGAATTTTTTGGGCCATGTACCCTCTATATGCTTCATGGCTATTGAATATGTTAGGATTCACATATCTCCAGACTCACTTTTGTGTGAGGCATACCATCCCTACAATATAGATAATTCTTTGCAATGAAAGAGCCTTTGAATCCTTAGGATTATAGGCATGTGCCTCAGTAGCTTATGAGGAGGACCATGTGATTTACCCCTTCTTATTTTTTATGGTACCTATCATGCCCACATTTTGGACATATCTCTTTGTCTGCATATTCTCCTATATATAGAATACAATCATCTGGACATCCATGATATGATATGTACTCAACACCCAAAATTTTCAACAACTGCTTTACCTCTTTGCAGCTACTGGGCAAGACATTGCCACAAAGAAGAACCTTTTGTTTGAATAACCTGCAGTTAGTGGGAAATATACATGTACAATGTCAATATTTAATGTTCATGAAATAGACCATATTTAATGTTGATTACGTGACAAGATTTATCAATATATTATGAACATGATCATGCTCAATTACCTCAATATTGTCGAGAAACATGCATTCGACATGCCAAGATTTGCTTTCAAGTTGTACACTAACATTGTTGTCCCCAATTGGGTAGAATTTGACTAGCCGCTAGGTCCAACGAGAAGGGTCGTGGAAACATATTTCAGGCTTTCAAAAAAGTTATCAGTGATATGAGCATCACCCCCTAACTCATTGTTTTGAAATGCATCTAACAACATTGTCTCCATGGTAGTCATATCTCGTAAATAATCATCCATAACAACCTATATTTGATTTCCTCCATTTCCAACTTGTGATGAAGAACTACTATAGTTGTAGTCATTCCTAATTGGTGAATTTGGACATAGTGGGAATTGAATAGGTGGTTGATTCAACCATTCTTGGTATGCTTCCTCTCCGATTTTTGCTCTTAATGCAACCTTATCTCGATTTGACATTATAATGGGGTGCATTAGAATATGGTAGGTGGGTCACTCATCATCACTATGATCCTAATTTCAAAAAAATATTGAACATTGGTACATCGATGATATTAGTAGGCAAAATGCAATTGGTTTATTGAAATTACATTATACCAAACAATTATTACCATCGTTGACCTAAGATTGCAGTTGGAAGATTGCTTGTGGCATGCTGCTCTTGACAAGAGATTCTGACATTTTTGAACTAGTGGAATATTTTCTGCATCTGAACTTGATTCTGAACTATGATCTTGCAAATTTTGATACATTTTTATTCAAATTGACATGGATAAAAAATATAAATTCAATTAGATAATCAAAATATAAATAAAACTTGAACTTACTGCATATGGAAAGGAAGAACTTCGCTAAGGACTTTGAGCAATATGGAACGAGTTGTAATTTGAAGAATTAGCCATTTCATATTGTGAGATTTTCTCTCTGCGTTTGAGAAAAATAAACAACAATTTTTTGTGTACATAACCAAAATTAATTTCGAGAACCATATAACCATTATCTGAATTTCAATATATTTTTCAAACCATTTTTCAAGAATAAGGCGACTTTAAGCGGAAAATGTATACTATGAACTATTGTAACTCATGTGGATGCATCCTAAAGGATAATTTGAGATGAAGATGCCATTTTATGTGAAAATAAAAATTTATATAACTTTTTTGCTAAAGCAAGAGTTGTACCTTTTTTTCATTATAAACAAAGAAACAAGTTACATATATAACAACTGTCCAAGGAGTCTCGGGGGTTAAACATTAACCATCCACTTAGGTCTTAGGAACAAACCAAGGGCCTATTAACTATCAGAAAAACCATACCAAAGCCACAACCCACCAAACTGATTGGAGAGAACCAACTGTAGAGAATCCTATCGGGTCAGCGAAGGGTATATTCTTTGAGTCCAAAAATGGACCCGATGAAAAAAATAGAACCCCACCAGAATTAATTTTGGGTCTGTAATGTAGAATACACATCGTACATAAGGCCCGCTCGAAATCTCTCTAAGCCGTTCTCCCCGCCCAAGATACTCGGAAGATAAACGTAAATCTTGACCCAAAAAATCGTAAAGCTTGCGAGGTCTTCCTTCTAACAGATCCTTGAAGAGATTCTTTGAATGGAGCCTTGTATTGTGACCCCTAAACCAACAATCCTGGAAGATAACGCACAACAAAGCCAACCTAGGTTTGACATGACGCTCCTCAAAATTGCCCGACCGATCTATACCGTTGAACCTACCGCGGGATCCAACAGTTGCCCATAATATCGCATCGCCCGAGTTAACCAAACTTTAATGCGTGAAAAAGGGTGGTTTTCCAATCCTCCCTCTGCCACGTGCGGGAAGATGTATGGGATCGCTGCAAATTCTCTCAAACCACTTTCCCTTTTAAAGCTGTGCGATCATCAAAAAACCG
>APFE030859061.1:6040-18524 GCA_000404065.3 Pinus taeda
AACATGGCAGTGTGAAGAGGGTGGCTAACAAAATCACTCGTCGCAATTGTTCCTCAAAAGGGTAAACAATCAAGTGGAAGGATATGATCAGCCAAAAGAATGGAGGTGATGGTAGGAACACAACCAAGGCTTAAAAGGCTGATAGCAATGTAATCGCAAAGGTCATTTACTGAAGGTAGGTTTATTTTTTAATGAGCTTGAACCTTGCGTTAACATGTGCCAGTGGCGGGTTTATTTTTTAACGAGCTTGAACCTTGCAGAAACATTGCTCATAAGAGTGGTGAAAGATGTTCACTTCACCATTTAACATGTTAGATTCTTTCGTCGATCGTCCAACCTACTCAACTGCTCCATCAAATTGATTAGAAATACATGTACATACCCGAAAAATGAGTTACAAACCAACATTTTACTTGAAGTACGTGAAAAGTAACATAAAAAGCAATTTTACCTCTCAATTTCCCATTTCATTTCAAATTTGGGATTTTTGGAGCTCTGGAGTGGTTTTCCCCCTCAAATTTCATCAGCTGATTTCAGGAGATCTGGTGGACTATTCTCCACACCGTCAGGACCAGGTAGGAGCTAACCCTGAGCTTTTCATTTGCATTCCAATCTTCTCTAGATTTGAGCAAGTTTTTCCCTACTTATGGGTCCTTGGGGTTTGAAGAATTCATTCTCCCTCCATCGCACTTAGCCTACATCAAAAAGTGTGATGCATACTAAGCTGGACACTAGCTAGTCAGTATGCATCTCACCCTATGCACAGGTAGGGTGCAATGGGCACAGAAAGGAAACTTTGTACAATGATTTTTCATGCAATTTTTGCCTGTTTTTGCTCAAATCAGAATCCTAATTCATCTTTTGTTTGTGTTTTAGAGATTTATCAGATCAAGATGGTCATCACATGGCATGAACGTGAGGATGAAGAAGAGGACATGATTGCCTTATACGATCAGGGTATAGTTACTGCATTGTGAAATTGTGGCTTGCTAAAATTCTTCTGCATATCCAGCATGAGGCAACAAATTAGTTTGTTGCAATATTTTCTTGTTGCATGGGGTCTTATCAACCAGGTATTCCAGATTAGAGGCAAATCCATTCTAGTGACAGTTGAGGATATCTACTTTTTGACGGGGTTATCAAGGCGTGGTACCCCTCTCTCACTATCAGGATCTGCCCGTGGGGGTGAATCTGTGAGGGATTATATTTGCCAGTTTTGTAGAGATGGATCTCAGCCCAACAAGGATGGTGAGATCAATATCCTTGATGTCACTGATTGTCCCTTGAGAAATATTTTATTCACCTTTGCTAGATTGGCTAGTAGCGTGGCTCTTCATTTGGCCAACAGATCTTATATGCAGTACGCCCTAGAATGCCTGGAACCAAAGGTATTCAACTGGTGTGAGGCAGTACTTCTAGTCATAAAAGAATAGCTCTCCAAGGTAAAGAATGGAAGATCCAAGAACTTTGGCTATGGTTCCATTTTGACTGCTTTTGCCTTGGATAGGATTCCATTGATGCAACCACAATACATTTCACTAAGATTGCCAACACTGAGGGAGCCATGGATGCAGAGATGGGTTGATCTTATGGCCAGACATGTTGGTCAGTCAAAAATTTCTTTCTTTGATGCATTCTTTGAGTGGTTTGAACGTCAGGAGATGGTCTTTGCAGAGTATCCATATGTTGGGATGGATTTCCAATGCGACCCGGATTTGGCATTATCGGCCGGTGAGCAGTGGAGTGTTATGGGTAGAATTATTTGACCACATCTTTGTTTATCAGTTTTACAATGTTTTTGTGTTTTTAAATGTTATCAAGACTAATCAAACTCCTATATTTGTGCACATGTTGGGCCAGTGTGACCAGCAGTACGCCTAAGGGCGACAACTGATGTTCCAGCCGGAGAGGTTGTAGGGAGGGCTGTCCTTCGTGATCTGGACATAGCGGAGACCTTGGCAGTGCTGCAGGATCAGATGAAGGGTCTCACTCTTGGTATTTCAAGAAGTGAGGACCGACAAGTTACCTCTGAGGTTACAGTGCCATACTACTGGTGTGCCGAGTCGATGGACTAGGCTCTTACGTATGATTGCACAGGCGGTGACTTACTATCACTAGCACCACTAGTCTAGGGTGCTTTTTTGCATTCATTTTTGAGTTTTCTTGGTCATATGACTGATTTTGTCTTGGACACAAAACATTTTGTAAAAAAATATAAACAGTTATATATTTTTGATTTTTGAAGTTTTATTTTGGTTAAGTTATGTGATCCTGATGCAAATGTTAATGTGAAATGCTTTTCTTTACAAATGCTGCAAATGTCTGTCTAACACATAATTTTCTAATGAATGAGTTAATGTGTTTAAGTTTCTATAAATGTGTTGATATTGAATGGAATAAAACTGCCTTTCCAAAATCTTCACTCTTAGGAACATACGATAGATAGTTGGGCTCCGAACGGAATAGACGCTAGTAAGATGTAGAAGGACGAGTTGAGAATCTAGCTTGACAACAAGTCGGCATATTCCATGTGAAATGGCATCAGAGAAAAGCTCCATCAACGCGCTATATCCAGCGATGTTGTTCATTGATCAACCAATACATATCCCCCTGAAACTCACTAACTCGCCGCTTGGAGCAAAAATGGCCCAGGCTGCGAAAGATAGGTTCCACGTACTGCAACCAGCTCTGTCGGCATACCCAACGAATGTTTCCAAATAGTCTGACATCGGCAACAAATGAAAAGTGGATTACCTAACCAAAATGACAACTCTTAACGAAAACAAAAATGCAACAAAAGCATATTTACTAAGAGTTTACTACACTTAATCAAGAATAGTAACGCTTAAGATACAACCCATTTCAAGGCTGCGACAATGGAATCCCATCGTAATCTACCAACTCATAGGCTCCTTTTTCCAATACTCATTTGAAAATGTAGGGGCCCATTCATAATGGTTCCAACTTACCTACTCCCAATTTATCAGAGTCTTGATCATACAGCAAGACCAGGTCACCTTCTGAGAAGATGCGAGGCTTGAAATTTTTGTCAAATTGCACTTTGACACATTTCTTATGTGCTTTGTTAACCAACACGACGTCACAACAGGTTTCATCCAAGTGGATTAGTTCCAAGAAACGAGCCTCTTCCTCTGAAGTTTCGGGAAGTAGATTGATTGTGAGCTTGAGAGATGAAATTTCACACAGGATTGGTAAGACAGCTTCTGGACCATACACCAACTGAAAGGGCATAAATCCAGTCACATTTCTAACCGATGTCCTATATGCCCACATAGCTGAGTACAGGATTAAGTGCCAATTCCATTTGTGGACTCCAATCATCCTTTGCAGCATGCGCTTCAGGACTTTGTTGATGGCCTTAACTTTTCCGTTAGCTTGTGGATAATATGGAGTAGAACTGTTGCGGGACAGTCCTTATTTGGCAGCTAATTCAACCATCATGTGATTGCGAAAATGTGATCCATGATCTGTGATTATAGCTTGTGGAACACCAAATCTAGAGACTACATGATTGAAAAAGAAAAGAGCAGCCATTTTGCCGCTGTTATTTAATGTAAGCATCGCCTCAGCCCATTTTGTAAAATAGTCGACTGTGAATATGATATACCCATGCCCCCCACCCGAGGTGGGCTTACTTGTCCTGAAATCTATGTGTCATTTAGCGAATGGCCGAACAGAGACTACTGGATGCGGTGGTGAGGCACATTCGCAGAACTGTATTGACACCACAACGGTAAAGTGTATCACCGACGATCATGTAGTGTTTACCTTGGTATCGAGTACGTCGCTGTTCAGAGTGAGAGGTGTTAGGCCTAAAGGTTTGGGTTTGGAGATAGATCAGTATATCTCCATACCAAGGATCGCTTGACGATATGGGAAATAGAGTTTCATCCACGATTGATGCTTTAGATGTTGAATCGTTGGACGATGATGGGAGGTCACAAAGTAACTCCACAAAAACTAAATATTTCTTTGATTTGCACTTGGTGAATTCCATATCAAACTCTTGCAAAATGGCTATCCATTTTGAATATTTTCCCCCTAGCAATTGCGTGACGGAATGTAGGTCACACGGTTGCAATCTGACAGAATGGTAGTTTCATGAAAGAGTATATAGTGTCGAAATCTTTGTAATGCTTGAACAACTACTAGAGCCAACTTTTCAACATAGGAGTACTTGCTTTCTGTATCATTTAAGTTGTGGCTTAAATAATATATCGAATGTTCTATTCCATTGTCTTCTTGTAGTAAAACCATTGCAATGGTTTTATCTGTAGCAACGAGATACAAGTTAAAGTCTTCTTGATAGTTAGGAAAGTACATTAATGATACTTTTACTAAGGAGTTCTTTAAAGCATCAAAGGAAGCTTGTGCAACTTTATCCCAGTTGAAGGGTACTTCGTTTTTCAAAAGACATGCATAACCTTTAGCAAGTTTGGCATAATTTGGAATGAACCTCCTTAGAAAGTTTGCTTTCCCTTGGAGTTTCTGAATCTGAAGCAAATTTGAAGGTGGAGGCATGTCAATAATTTCCTAAACCTTACATTGGTCAAGTCGAATTCCGTCCTTAAAAAACTACGAAAACAAGTAATCTACTAGAACCAACACAAAACACACGCTTGTGTGGATTGAGTCGTATCTTGTAGTGTTGGCAACGCAGAAATATAGCTCTCAAATGTTGTAGATGATCAGTCCACTTTTGTGAATGAGCCAATAGATTGTCGAGATACGATTGAACGATGTGCTTGATGTCATGGAAGGCATAGTTCATTGCCCTCTGAAAAGTTTCCCTTGTGTTTTTCAAACCAAAAGGTATTTTATGTTATGTGAATGTTCCCCATGGACATATAAATGTAGTCTTTGACTAGTCCTATGGGCGGATATTGATTTGATTGTATCCGAAAAATCAATCAAATCAATATCCACCCACAGGACATATAAATGTAGTCTTTGACTAGTCCTATGGGCGGATATTGATTTGATTGTATCCGAAAAATCCATCCATAAATGAAAATATTTCGCATCCGGCACATTCATCAATTATCTGGTTGATGAAGGGTGTAAGGTAGTTGTCTTTTGGACAATCTTGATTTACATCCCGGTAATCGATGCACACTCTAATTGTTCCTTGCTTTTTCATCATAGGAACAATATTTGATACCCAATCAGTTAGAGGAACAAGGTAAATGAAACCAGCATGTAGAATTTTTTCAACTTCTACCTTAATGGTAGTGGCTTTCTTCGGGTGAACCGGTTGAAGCCATTGTCATACTGGTTTGACATATGGATACATCTTGATTTCATGTTCAACAATGCTCGAGTCAATGCCTGGAATTTCTTCATATGAACATGCAAAGACATCTATGAGTTCACAAAAGAGAGTGCAGTATATTTCCAGTTCATGAGAACAAGATTTTCCAACATGAATATTCTCTACAACATTAGGCTTGGTTGAGATATTAATGGCGATAGTCTCTTCAATATTGGACAGATTTCGCTCGGAATCCACCGTATTTATTGTATTCGATAGAAAATCAAAGACCAAAGGATGATTAAGGTCGCCAGAATAATCTTCATTGTTATCTTGAAGATGGGAACGATGGTGGTTATCTTCTCGTGGTGCCTCTCCTCTCATCATCGACTAAATGATTCCTTTGTCTGTAGAGTGTATACAAGACCAAGGATTGGAAGAGGTGCCATACTCTAAAGACTTGTCTATCCAAACACTCGATAAGTGTTGATTTGGGTTTGCCACCCAGGCCCAGAAAATTGATTGCTACAAAATTTCTATGGGGCTTGGGGGCAACACCTGGCGATGATCCATACCAAAAAAATGTTTAGAATTCTTCTTAATATTTGGCGTTGTAGAAGATATTATATGACAGGTTTCCACTATGGCCACTTCTGCCAGATTACTCAGAGACGGGAGGGAAAAAGTACCCATTAAGGCTGGGTATTTTAGGAGACCTACTTTGACATTTTGAAGCGATTGAGAGCTTCAATGGATCATTGGAATGCTTCCAGTAGCTTGTGAACTGTTGGGGAAAAAAGTTAGTTGGTCAACGATTATAATTCCACCTTGGAAGGGAAATGCAATATTTCTAAAATATGTTGACACAACAGTAGCCATAGCATAAATCCAGAGCCTTCCCAGTAAGATATTGTAGTCAAGGTTTCCATCGATGACCTCGACTTCAATTTCTACTGCCTTTCCCCCCAGATCAACTTGCAAGTTACTTAATATCCCATATGGCATGTATGTTCTTCCATCGAATGCTTTTAATGTCGTTGATGATCATGACAGGGGTGGTGAGCCTAAAGTTTTCCAACAACTCATTGACATAATATAGGTAGATGCCCCCTCATCAATGATTGTTTGATGAACAATTTTTTTGAGGGTTTTTACCTGTATAAGGAAAGCGAGTTGGGTCAGTAACTAAGGTTCGTATCCTTTATGGTTAAAGGCCACAAGATTGGAATCTGCTAGGTCAATCCCACCTATTGCTGATAACAAAGCCTGCTTTTGGGAGGGGTAATTTTGTAGTACTTCAAGTGTTGACATAGTAGATGGCGACTGAGCCAGATCCTGCACTATATTATAATTCTGTGTTGCTCGGGCATGAGGATTAAATGTCGATTTATGTACTACTCCCTTTGGTGGCTTTATATTTAATTCATGAATGATGGGTGGCACAACTTTTGATGAAGTTGTTGTTGAACTATTGGGTTGATTTATAGCCTTGTTGTTCGACATCTGTGGATTCCCATAATCTTTATTCCTCGTCGATGTCAAAGAATCATTTTGCTGTTTCGAGATGGATAACATAAGCACTTGGGATGGGGAAGCATGATCGATAGCAACCAGATTAGTTTCTGGTTTTGGAAACAGATCAGTCAATATTGCTGAGGTACTTGTAGTTTTAAAAATTTCTTGACCTCATCTCAATGTGGACAATCTTTCATATAATGGTCCTCATTGCATATGAAACATGGTTGATTGGGTTTCTTTCACCCAGTAGGGTTTCCAAAAGGTTTCTTAGGAGTAGAATATTCCTGATTCTTCTTTTGTTTTTCCCTTTCTTCTTGCCCCCTGGTTGCTTTGGTTCTTTGCCCTTGTTAGATGACACGACATTAACCTCCAAGGAAAGAAGTTTTTCATCTGCTTTTTGACTAGAGACTGCAAGGGATTTACCGGATGGAGCCTTTGCGGTTTTGCATACTTGAGGTACCAATCACGCTGTCATCAGCATGAGAGTCCCTGTTTGATTTAGGAGGGGGAGGAATGGAAAATTCTGGTCTATAAGCATCAGGAATTTTGTCATAGAGCATGCCAGACTGAGTATAGATCAAGTCTAAATATTGTGCATGAGCAATGACTTGCTTTTCAGCGACAACTCCTCCTTTTGACACATATTCAATAATAGTAGGTAATAATGACTTAATAAACCACTCAGGTAGAAGCTGATTAGGAACATACATCTTTACCATTCGACGACGACGTCGCCACTCATGAATATGATTAGATATGTGAGTGGCTGTTGTCTGTTTAAAGTTGGTAAGGAGTTCTATTCCCGTTTTGTACCTTATGGGTAACTGAAATTGGGTTAAAAAGGTAGTGGCAAGTGCGTTGAAGTTATCAAATGAAGCTCTAGGCAATTCAATGTACCATTTTGCTACCAGACTAGTTAGCGTTCGCTGAAAAAGGCGAAGCCTAATCGAATCATCATTGAGGGTGTTAGATGAACACCACAAATGAAAAGTAATTACGTGATTCGATGAATCTTCACCCAAATTTCCATTGAATTTAGGAATATCAGAGGGAAGTTTATGAGGAATCACTGGCCACCAAGGGGTGTATTATTCGGTTCAGATCTGGTAATTCAGGTTTGGCGAAGCATACCCAGGATAAGATGGAATCGTCTAAGCAATAGGCCTTTGCATACCAACATAATGTATCTAATGCTGATAACTTTGATAAGGTTGATGGACATAACCAGTATAGTATGGTTGTTGATAACCATTTTGAAAATGCAGTTGCCCATTGCCTACAAAGCCTTGTTGCTCAGGTCCTCGGTAAGCTTGCTAGAATTGTGATTGTTGATATTGCACCAGCCATGGTTGTTAGACCATTTGCTGTTGCCCAATACTAGATGTTTGACCAAAATGCGGAGTTATAGTACCCCTTTGAGCCTAAGTCATTCCAGTTAAGGAAGCACTAATCTGAGGTTGTGATTCAGTTGTAGGGACAATAGGCTGTTGTACTGCAACCTAAGAGACTTGAGGTTGACATACAACAGGTTGTGCTTATACTTGTGACAGAGTTACAATAGCAGGTGTGGTGGTAATATTTGACATAGGTTGGGGTGGTTGCATTGAATACGCAACCCTTGGCTGTTGAGGCAGTATTGGTACCCATCCACTGGATGTGACTCTAGTTTGACATGAATTTTGTTGTGAGCTCTCATATGTATTTTCTCTAGGAGGGAACAATGAAAAAGCATACTTCCCCCCATATGGTGGCAATCTAGTGCTCAAAGGATAGATGGGCCTTTGAAGACTGGGCTGCCTAAATTGAAACTGGTACACAAGATTAATTTTTGAATTCAACTTCCAGATGTTCAGGTAAGTGAACTTCAGTTTCTGGATCAGCCCTAGATGGAGCTGTTTTAGGTATAGAAGTGTCTACCGTTACACTAGGACCATTTCTAATGTCCTCTTGTAACCGCGAAGCTTCTTCTGTAAAGGCAGCTGTATTAGAAATGATTAGAGTAACTATAGTTTCTGATGATTTTGAAACACAAGTTATAAATAAACCAGGAGAGGTAGACTCAGTTAAATGAGACCATTTTGCCCGGAATGGTTTCATCTCCGTAGTCAAAGACGGTTGACTTTCTAGTCTCCGTGAACAACAAGGTTTTGATTGACTTTCTTCCATGATTGTGGATTACTTAATCAACTCAAATTTAAAAAGGGGAAAATTTTATTCCAAATTAAATGAATTTTAATGATGCTTTGGCACAACTTTGCTGTTTCAATTTTTAAGAGTCAAGAAAAAGCTAAAGATGACTATAGTCGTCTTCAATTTTTAATGAGCCTGAAGTGACAAGTGCTCAGATGGACCTTTTCTTTTAAGGAGTCGAAAAGGAATGAAAGTAACTACTTTGGAAATCTAGATAGAGGGATTACAAAACCAATCGCAAAACTGCAAAATACACCTTGGTGGTAAATTAAAGAGAAATTACCAAGGACTTATGTACGACAGTCAATCTTCTCGAATGTTGTGTTCAGTGCATTGTGATTGAGAGGGTGGCAGACATGGCTTCCCATGGATAAAGGATATTAGCCTATTGTGGTCTCCCAATATATACACGATGGTTCGGGGAGCATAAGTCGATACTAGCACTTGTCGTATCAATGAGGAGGAATCACCCAACCTTTGATGAAAATGATATTTAGTAGGTTTTACGATGCTAGAATACATCTTTAGCCTAGACCTCTAGATGTGTTGCATTAGGTTCCAAAGTGTTGTTAAGTTCATTGAGATTTATTTTAGAGTTGATCTTGTTTAGAATTTTTCCTTTCAAGGTTCACCGCGTGATGTAGATGTAAAATTCCTAAATATGCAATCTAAAATGATAAGCAGTCATTTATTTTCTTTTAGCAATGAAAATCTAAGCTACTAAGGAAAGAAGATAATGATTCTTTCACAGAGAGCAGAGAGCACACACTAAATGCACTTTTCCTAAATCATTTTCTACATACAATTTAAATGCAAATGAAAATGCATGTATTTGTTTTTCATTTCCTTAATGTGAGAATGCCAAAAAGGAAAACTAAGTACAGATTTGAACTATTTTCTTCAAAGCAACACTTCGATAATTTCTTTTCAAAATGAAAGGAAGACTAAAACGACACTTTTCGATTTCAAATAGAAAACTGCTTTCGACACTTTAAATATTAACAATTTAAATCAAATACAATGGAAAAATTACAATTGACTATCTATAGGAGGAAGACTTTGTGCCACTCTTCGTTTTGATTCAAAATGACAATTACGACACTTTTGCATCAAAAACGACAGTTCGATGTAGGCTACTTTTGACGAAGGACTGTAAATGATGGACAAACACATAAAAACATTTACCAATTATAATCAATGGAGGTTGAATAATGTAAAGGAAAGAGGTTTGAGCAATGAGATACTGATCATGAGCACCAAAACTACTGAATAGAGCTGAAAACAAGGAGGAAAAACCAAATTTCAAAGAGAGAAATAGTATCACTAAGTCATCGCCCCTGTCCTTAAGGGAAACAGGGATGAATCTCACCAGCAACACATGGGAGGTGCGATGCATATAGCCTACCAGTTACAGACAGTGCAATGGGCCATGGAGCAAAACTGAGTTGAGTTTTTGCTCAAAATTTGTAGCTAAGTTCAGTGATTTAAGCTGAGCTATGATGGACAATAAAAACAAAGTACAGGGGTATGATCTTAGGAGGTTATTGAGCTACCACAAGGGCATTTAGGATGCTTGTAAGTCAGATGTTGAGTTCATAAACTAACCCAGAGATTGACTGAAGCACCATTCATCTACTTGCAATTGCATAACAAGAGAAGTTCGAAGGCTATCTGGCTAACTTCAGGCTCTGTCTATAGTTTATAAATCAAACAACAATAACAAGAAAACAAACTATTCGATCCCTAGCAGAGTTGCCATTTTGTTGTTATAAAATTATATATTACGGAGCAATGGAACACATAAAATATTATAGAAATATAAAAATAGAAAACGCATAAAACAAGAGAGACACAGATATACGTGGTTCAACCAGTTTGGGCTACGTCCACCTCGAATAGCTAGTCCTTCCTTTCTATTATCTAGCAAAATGAAGAGACACAACCTACAACAGATCCACTATAATATCCTCTGTTTTCTCTCACAGTCTCACCTCTCTATTTCTTGCTCAGAGAATACACATCTATTACACAACCTCAAATACAATTCCCTCATACAAAGAGAGGGGTTTCCTTCTAGGGCAAAAAACCCTAAACTAAACATAAGTTCTACCGTCAGATCATGCGTCTAATAAACAACCCAGATTGACTAGAAATTACTATACTTTTACAAGGCAATTTTACATTTGTTTTTAGATTCGGGGGCGCTACCCCCGAAACCCCCGCCAAGGGACCGTTGGCCCCCGGAACCCCTAGCCGGGGGGGATCGCGCCCCCGCCCCGAACCCCTGCAGGGGGGTCTCCCCCCTACACCCCCCCACGTGTAGGGGTGTACAAACTTCCTAGGGTATACATCTGGCTAAAACAAATACCTCTGAACAATCATGCTCCACACCCAACAATCTCCCACTTGGAGAATGATTGTGGCAACTCCATCGTTGCTTCATTTAATGAACAATGACTCCTCTTTGGACCTGGCTATTTCTCATCTTCATCATCATCCTTGAAGACGAATTGGAACTGAGCATATTCTCAGTTTCTCCCTGGTTACAACTTTTGTTAGCATATCTGTATGATTCTGGCTAGTATGTATCGTTTCCAGCTTCTACTCTCCATCTTCCAACACTGAACGTATGAAATGGTACTTGAGCTGTATGTGTTTAGTCCTGGAATGAAATTTTGAGTTCTTTGCAAGATGAATGACACTTTGGCTATCACTGTATAATGTGCCCATTTCATGCTCCTTACCCAATTCACTCATAAACCTTTGTAGCCAAATAATTTCTTTACTAGCCTCTGTAGAAGCAACATACTCTGCTTCTGTTGTTGAAAGTGCAACAACACTTTGGATTTTTGAAACCCAACTGACAGTTGTTCTACCTACAGTAAATACATATCCTATAGTGCTCCTCCTATTATCTTTGTCACCTTCCATGTATGCATCAACATATCCCTGTATAGAAATGTTTGAACCACCAAAGCATAATGTTTGATTTGTGGTACCTTTCAAATATCTGAGAATCCATTTCACTGCCATCCAATGTTCCTTTGCTAGATTGTTCGTGTACCTGCTTACAACTCCCACCCCATGTGCAATATCAGGCCTTGTGTAGACCATTGCATACATTAAGCTTCCAATTGCTGATGCATATGGAACTTTAGACATATAATCCATGTCTTTTTAGGTCTTTGGGAACATTTCCTTACTAAGTTTGAAATTGCTAGCAAAAGGTGTACTAACTGGTTTTGCATTGTGCATATTAAATGTTTCCAACACCTTTTGTATGTACTCATTTTGAGACAATGTTAATTTGCGATTTTTCCTGTCTCTAGTTATTCTCATACCAAGGATTTGTTTTGCAGCTCCCAAATCCTTCATTGCAAATGAATTTGCCAATTTTCTTTTGAGCACATTTATTTCCTGCATGTTAGACCCTGCAACAAGCATGTCATCTACATACAATAACAATATAATATAGCTGCCATCATTTTGCTTTTTCAGATAAAC
>APFE030859061.1:21336-40464 GCA_000404065.3 Pinus taeda
TTCACTAATTATTAACTCATAAATCAACCAAAGAATACATCAGTTAACTCAGTGCATGGACAGTTCAGTGGAGACAAGTGTTAGAGGTGGGTGAAAGGGTGAGACTACTATCAGTGGTGGCTATAGTTGTGCATGAGATTTGCACAATCATTGATTGAGATTTCCAATGAGGATTGCACAATACAAGCCAAGGGAATTCGAGCTTGGATCAAATCTATTCTCAACAGGTATTGTGCAGTGGAGGCAGGCAAACAGCGGAGGAGATTTGAACCCATGACTTGTTCAGATTTGAGCTAGTTTGTGTGTAGCAGGTGGAGATAGTGCTGAGTACTTGTGAGGAGTATTGTACTATGTATTGTTACATGTTCTCTATCATTATAATATACAGATAGTTTGGGGTTTTCAGCTATATGCTTTCCCTAGTACATACTGTGTTGATATGTGTGATTGATGTTTCAATGTGCGCATGCGATTGTTTCTTAATTCCACAAATTGATGATCAAGAGTAGAGGAGGTTATGTATTATGCATGCATTCCACAAATAGTGTATAATCAGGATAATCTCTATGAATAAGTGTTATATTTTTCAGAATTTCTACATGGTATCAGAGCTAGCTAATTTGTAGAAAAAGTTCTACATGATATCAAAGCGAGGACTGATCATCATATCTATTATTTAGAAAGTGATTACATTTTATTTCTTCAGGCAGAGTCTATAATCGAGCTAGGTAGCCACTGGATTCATCCTTCTTTTGGAAGGTAAGATATCCAGTAAATGCCCATACAGTCAATCTCTGTACGAGAAATACTTTGTTCTCACAAATTTTAGATCAGAAGCGGTTGAGTTTTGAGCTGGTGGAATTTGAATTTGCAGCAGTGTTTTCTTGGTGTTGAAGTTGAAATGCATTTCAACGGATTGCGATTGGAGTATGCCCTTAAAGGTAGCTTGAATTATATTTCATGGAAAGACAGGATGGAGGCGGTGTTAGATGACAATGGGTTGAAGGAGTTCATAGATGCTGAAGTCCCAAATCCTACTAATGCTGCTCAAGTTGAGGCTTGGCAAAAGAAGACAACAAAGTGTCGAAGGATTCTGTTGGAGGGCGTGAAGGATCACATTGTATCCAACCTGCATAGAAAGGCTTCTCCATACTTGATGTGGAAAGCATTAACATATTTATTCCAAAGCAAGAGCGACTAGAGGAAGTTGGCGCTCAAGGATAAACTCAGAAACATTAAGTGTGAGAAAGGAGACATTATGCCCAAGTATCTCACGAAGTTCACCCAATGCTGGGATGAGCTGGGACATGTGGGGGTGACTGTCGATGATGAGGACTTGGTGAGCTTGGCTCTCCTTGGTCTTTCGAAGAGTTGGCATTCCTATCAGGACTCCGTCAATGGTCGGGAGAAATTGCCAGGATGGGAGAGAATTTGGTCTGATCTTGTGCAAGAGGAGATCAGGCAGAATACCAGGGACGGATCTTCATCAAAGGCATTTGATGAAGAAAATTATGCTTTGGCTGCCAAAGCAAAGAAGAGGAAGAACAAGAAAGCTTCTCATTCCGGTGCGAAAGGCAAGAAGCAGGACATGTCCAAGGTGAAGTGCTTTCACTGTCACCAGCACAGACATTATGCCACAAATTGTTCACAGAAGAAGAAAAATAAGCAAGCTGTTGGATCTGTAGTGGGAGAGGCCTTAGCCTCGTAGTTTGAGCTAGATTTTTCGCTGATCGCATGCTTGGTATCAAGTGTGATGGGATCTGTATGGTTCTTGGTCAGTGGTGCATCTTTTCACATGATAGGAGATCGAGATTTGTTTCCTGATCCGGATGAGAAAGATCTTGGAGTGCACTTTGAGATGGGCAATGATGGTAGATACAATGCGACTGATATTGGTACCATTTCCTTTGAGAGGGAGTCTGGTAAACCCTTCGTATTGAAGGAAGTGATGCATGTTCCAGTATTGAATAAGAATCTTATCTCTGTGGCGATGTTAGAAGACAAGGGATATGATGCTGTCTTCAGTGAGGGAAAGGCTTTCCTGCACAGTAAGACAACTGGAGAAACCCGAAAGATAGGGGTTTGAGTCAAGAACCTTTATCAATTGCATGTAGATGGTTGCACAACAATGGCATGCAAGGCAGAAGGAGTGGTGAGCTGGGATGATGGCGAGTTGTGGCACCAGAGATTGGGCCACCTTCACCATGGAGCCTTGAAGATACTGCAGCAGATTTCTACTGGGCTTCCTAAAGGCACTCTTGCGTAGTCCGATTAGTGCAAGGGGTGTACTTTGGGAAAATTTGTGAAAGCCACCTTTCACGAGAAGGATAGTCAATCCACGATGATCCTTGAGAGAATTCACACATATGTGTGTGGACCTTTCTCAGTAGCTTCGATAGCAAAGCACAAGTACTATGTGATCTTTGTTGATGATTTCTCTTGAAAGTGCTGGATCTTCTTCATGCAGAAGAAGAACGAGACATACTCAAAGTTCTATGAGTTCAAAGCACTGGTCGAGAAGGAATCTGGGAAGAAGGTGAAGGCTCTTAGGAGTGACAATGGTGGTGAATTCATCTCTTGCGAGTTCAAGGACTTCTGTAGTGCAAAAGGGATTCAAAGAGAGCTCATAGCTCCCCATAAGCCACAGCAGAACAGGGTTGCTGAGTGGAAGAACAGAATGATCGTGGGTGCTGCACGGATGATGTTGCATGATCAGGGCCTACCCCTTCACTTGTGGGAGGAGGCATGCAATACTGCAGTATATGTGCAGAACCATTGTCCTCACAATATACTTGGCATGAGTACACCCGAGGAGGCTTATTATGGTAAGAGGCCTGATATTTCCCATTTGAGGATTTTTTGTTCTCGAGTTTACATGCATGTGATGAAGGATGCCAAGAAGAAGCTGGAGCCGACCGCAGAGGTTTGGATATTTGTGGGGTACACTGATATGCCCCACAACTATCGTGTGTATTTTCCAGACAGTCGCAAGACTGTTGTGCGACGGGATATCAAATTTCAAGAGGAGAAAGCAATGAAGTGTTTGCTTGAGAGGGAGCCACACTTGCATGCAGATGAGGAGCTATTGGTTCCTAAGGGTGAGCTTCAGGATGTGGATCAACCACAAGTTGAAGTTCATGGAGTGGAAGAGACCACTCATGCAGCGCCAACCATCAGAGGGTGAAAGCACACTACAGAAGCTGAGCGACTGGCTCAAGATGTAGAGAAGGTTGTAGGACCACCTACAACATAGCACAGATAGGGACAGTCACCTGATCGGTACACTATATACATGGCTCTTGTGAGCAAATGTGTCGTGACTGAGCCATCCGCTTTCGAGGAAGCTGTGGAGGATCCCGCATGGGTAGATGCCTTGGTGGAAGAGTATGATTCAATTGTCAGAAACAGTGCATGGGAGATTGTCCCAAGACCGGAGGGGAAACCAGTGGTGGGTTCAAGATGGATCTACAAAGTGAAGCAGGTAGCTGATGGGAGTGTGGAGAAGTAAAAGGAAAGATTTGTTGCCCGAGGCTTCTCACAGATAGAGGGGATCGATTATGAGAAGACCTTTGCACCTGTCGCAAGGTATTCTTCCATACGGACGATTCTTGCTCTCTCAACATAGATGGGGTGGCACATCCATCAGATGGATGTGAAGATTGTGTTCCTCAACAGAGTCATTGAGGAGGAGGTGTACATAGAGCAGCCCAAATGTTTCGAGATCTTCAGCAGCGAGTCGCATGTGTGCAAGCTCAAGAGAGCGCTGTATGGGTTGAAACAAGCACCTCGTGCTTGGTACACATGGATAGACAATTATTTCACTGGACTTGGATTCTCCAAGAGTGAGGCGGATCCTAACCTATACCAGATAGTGGTGAGGGTAAGTTGCTGACCATTGTACTTTGTGTAGATGATTTGATTTTGATGCGAGATGAGCTATTGATACTTTCATGCAAGGAGGATCTTGCTAGAGAGTTGGAGATGAAGGAATTGGGCCTCCTTCATTATTTCCTAGGATTGGAAATTTGGCAGTGCAGTGATGGACTATTTGTTTCGCAGGGTAAGTATGCCCGGGAGATACTAGAGAAGTTCAACATGCATGGCTGCAAGCCTGCTGATACTCCTCTTCCTGGAGGTTGGAGGAAGGAGGATGCTGCTTCAACGGAGGTAGTGGATGCCACTGTTTATCGACAGTTGGTGGGGTCGCTCATGTATTTGGTCAATACATGACCCGATATATGTTATGCTGTTAACCAGCTTTCACAAGCTATGGTTAAGCAACCAAGCTCTTCTGGAAGGCAGGCAAGCATGTATTGCATTATCTCATAGGCACATTGAGATATGGATTGTGGTACAGTCAGGAGGATGCAGTGAAGCTATGTGGCTTCACGGATGCAGATTGGGCAGGGAGTCCAACGGACGACATCAGGTACCATCATATCAGAGATTGTGTGCAGCGGAGAATCATGTTACTTTCATACATTTCCACGGAGGATCAGATGCTGATATCTTGACGAAGGCGCTCACCAGGAGAAAATTCGAATACCACAGAGGCAAGATAGGGGTTGCAGATAATCCATATCTTGTTGAGAGGGAGTGTTGAAAGTGCAACAAGATGATGGAGCTTAGTGAAAAGAAGTCGCCTTCACTAAGTGGGCCCGCAGACTATTTTTGGCGCAAAGTCTATTTTTAGACATATGGATCATGGTCTATGAGTTGCAGGATGCTAATTATGGATGATTGGTCATATTGGTAAAAATAGATGGACCTCTATTTTTAGACATATGGGCGGAGTCTATTTTTAGACTGCCAGTCAAAAAATAGAACATTCGAATATTATTAGCTCTTAATAATATTTGGACTATAAACATTATCTTATCCTCTTGCAGCACTTCAGTTCGAGTTATGGATGTGGCACATGCAACTGCCAGAAGGAAATACGCTTTTCCTATGGGTTAGTTGACATATTGCATGATGGACTTCAGTTAGAACTCAAGTGATTGAGTTTGGTGGAGTTGATTGAGGAGTTGATGGAGTTGTGTTCAGTTTGACTTAGTTGAACTAGTTGTATTTAGTCTAACTTCCAAATACACTAGTGATGAGTGATGTGAATTAATTATTAATTAATTCACTAATTATTAACTCATAAATGAACTAAAGAAGTTAACTCAGTGCATTGACAGTTCAGTGGAGACAAGTGTTAGAGGTGGGTGAAAGGGTGAGACTACTATCAGTTGTGACTATAGTTGTGCATGAGATTTGCACAATCATTGATTGAGATTGCCAATGAGGATTGCGTAGTACAAGCCAAAGGAATTCGAACTTGGATCAATTCTATTCTCAACAGGGATTGCACAGTAGAGGCAGGCAAACAATGGAGGAGATTTGAACCTGTGACTTGATTCAGATCTGAGCTAGTTTGTGTGTAGCAGGTGGAGATAGTATTAAGTACTTGCAAAGAGTATTGTACTATGTATAGTTACATGTTCTCTATCATCATAATATATATATAGTTGAGGGGTTTTCGGCTGTATGCTTTCCCCATTACATACTGTGTTGATATGTGTGATTGATGTTTCAATGTGCGCATGAGATTGTTTCTTTAATTCTGCAAATTGATGATCAACGTAGAGTAGGTTATGTATTATGCATGTATTCCGAAAATAGTGTATAATAAGGATAATCTCTGTGAATAAGTGTCATATTATTAAAAATTTCTACAGCCTCTTCTAAAGCTAATGAATGAGGAGTTGGACTTTGGAGCATGTGTTCAATCAAGTCATCCTCATCTTTTTGTCCTTCTCCCATGGTTGCTTCCAAAGCATAAAGTTGGGTGGAATAAGCCTCATATTCTTCCTCCTCCTCCTCCAACCATAAATGTAAATCATGCTCTAGAGAAGGTTGAGCAGGAGGGTATAAGACTAACTGCTTAGACATATGCCTGTTCTTGATGGTCATATTCCCAACTCTGCAACTAATGTAAGCATCAGTTGTGGCCAACCATGCCCTCCCAAAGATGAGAGGGTAACCAGTAAGCTTATCCTTAGGCTGGAGAACTAGGAAATCTACAAGGTACTCCCAGGAGTCAATGGAGACCATCACATCCTCCACAATTCCATTAGGGCTTACTATGGAACGTGTTATGTTCCTATACCAATAGGTGTCATAATGTATGATCGACTTAGTTATCTATGAAATATGTACATACCTTTGTTTCTGCAAATGTTTTCCATATTTGTAAAAAATAAAAAAATTAAAAAATGTAAAGAGGGTATGTCCTAAAAGAAAGATCAAAGGACAAAAAAGAAATAAATAAAAGGTAAAAAAAGACGAAAAATATGAACCCCAAAGAAAAAAAAGACCATGAAAGTGTGCAAGTCAAAATGCCACTGCTATTTTATTTTGGTATAACAATTATTGTGTGCAATTTGTTACTTATGACACAATACATGGTAGTCAAATAGTATAAACTTCACTATTTCATGTTTTAAATTTGTATGTCTATAGATAGAGAATAAAATTTGACCAAACTGTTTAATCTTGGAATATAGGTAGATAGGTAGAGTAAATAAAAGAGCTCAACTATTTAATCTGAGCCCTTGGATGTAATAGGGATAGACTTAGATAATTTTCCATTGTAAAAGAAAAGAAAAGTGTTTCATAAGGGATTGCCAGCTTAAGTGCACCCTAATAAAAAGTAGAAAAAATGGTAGGATGTGTAGTTGGGTAAGTAGATGAATGGTTGCAGAATGGTGTATGATGAAGGATTATTTGAAGCTCATATCATTTACTTTCATCATCATATTACTTCGAAAATATGGATAACATAGACATTTACAAAGCCAGGTTATTAATTTCCTCATTTTCTTCTACCCCTAATGTCACTAATTTCCCACAAATAGCAATCAAAGCACCAAAAACCTTAAATGAAAGGGGCTTAGAGCATTTCTCTGACTTTTGGAGGGACGCGATCCTCAGCCCAATGATTTATAGGTTCCAAGTGCTAATTCATCAACATTCACTCCTCCATAATTCATCCATTTCATCTAAAAAAATCCCTTTTCCTAAGGTGAAATCATTATTTGCCTAGGGAAAGTAATTAACCTTACATAAAACCCCATTTTTCCCACAAAACCCACAAAATGCATCTAAGCCTAAGTTATAAATGTTTAATTGCCGAAATGTAATATATTTCGAAACATTTTACTTAGCGTATTCTCATTTCCATGTCTATTTCATATGAACATAATTTATTACAGTTAGCTCCCGCAAAATACACCTCATCCCCTATATATTATTAAAATCCCTTATTCTAATATCTCGCCCTAGTTTGAAATATAAACCCTAAATAATGAAATAATTAGATAGATTGATTAATCGATAGATTAATTAATCTGTTCATGATCAATCAAGACCTATAACCATCCGTTGCATTAAAAAGGAATAAAATAATCAACCTATGATTAATTAAGAACCTTCCTCCAATCACATCTCCCCCGACATCATTAATCTCCCTAATCTATAGTTACTACCTTGTCGATCCCCTCCATTAAATCTCCATCAAGTCCCTTCCTCGATCACCGTATGATCTGACACCTTCAGATCTAACGGCTGACGATCATATTGGGCGACCTCCGATGCATAACTTTACCCACCCGATATGAGAGGTTTCACTATTCACCCCAACGCTACGTGTCACCCGATGAATGGCATCGGGCGGACCTCTCCCAATACCACTACAACCACATAAGCAGTGTGATAGATTCTGCTTACCGCCCCTGCTTACCACCTTCACTAAATGACAAAATGCCCCATCTGTTGACTCGCGCCAACTGTCATTTTCATTATACCCGCCAAAACATTGACTTTGCCAAATAAAAACAAAATAACTCATTATTTTGTTTTACGAAGAAAACAACCTTCTATTCTCCATGCACACTCAGAGTACGTTTGAGCCACCACCTTGCTTCCAACCATCAACCTTTAGAAGCCACTAAACTCCAGATTTCCATTGCAAACCTGTGCGCTTCATGCAAATAGTGCACCAGAGCTTTTAGTCCCTTTATCCAACCATAACCAGGAATTTAGTTGTTTTACTGAGAAGCCTTATTTTTGTATTCACCCCAGAGTAAATTGCGCTAAAAATCAAGTAATTTAGTGATAGCAAGTTATTCAACAGTCTAGAGACACCCTGAAACAACCCAATTCTTCACAAATTTCCTGGAATTCCCTACCCTCTTCCTTGAATCCACAAGAACCAAGGATGGATGCTCCAGTTGCCCTCGATGTGAGGCCAGTTACCACACCCCACAGAGATTTAGACCATCTTCCCCTAGCTGATAGAGACTTTCAAAGGACCTCACCTTTGATGAAACCCCTTTGAAATTGCATTGCAAATACAAAGATAACTACTTAAACCTTGCAGATAAGATAGGTCTTTGAGAATCAAACCTACCAAAGTACCATTTCCCTAGTGTCCACGTCTTCCCATATATTATTCATTACTGCCATGCCAACTACGACCCCATTATGAGAGTTGTGATGTCTCCCAACTAAAAAATCCTATTCACCATTACAGCCGAGTCCATAAATGAGATGTTATAGTTATAGCCGGGTCAAGACCTCATGCCCCTTTCCATTTCTGATCTAGTTGAAATGTCTTCAAAGCTGTCCAATTCTAGAAGTGCCTAAATTTTCCAGACTTTCATTAAAGAAGAGCATCTACCAAAAGACCTCCCCCTTTACATGTTCGTCATCTTTTCTGATCTGGGCAAAGATATTGTCACAATGATAACATGCTTTTTAGGTTTTTCCACCAATGAGTATGTTGATGAGATGACCTTTGCCTACATGTCTAGTTTTACCCCTGGTCAAACTCTTGCAATCAAATTTGATTATGCCAAGTTCATTGCTAATAAAATGCATGATCAGTTTATGAGACTAGAGAATGAGAGACTCTTCAAATACTCATCAGTCTTGTATCACTTATTTCTTTACTACCAGACTGATAGGTTTCCTTTCTCTGTACAAAAACTTGATACCAGAGGGAACCCTAGATATATCATTTTCTGGACTTCTCTTTTCCACAGGTCTTATGATTCTCCCTATTCATATACAAATTTTATTGACCAATTTGTACATCCAATGACTACAATGTTGATAGGAAGTCCCCCTCCTAGAATTAGTGCAGACATTAAGAGGGTTCTCCAGTTGTCCAAATAATACAAAGTTGGGGATTGGTATTTATACCAAAACCATACCAAAATCAGAATTTATGGGTGTGAACTGCCTCCTTATAATTTACCTAGATATCTCCCCATGCGATTGTTTGCTCTAGAGTACTATAGGCAAATGATAAATTATGATGACATTCACTTTGTTAAGACCAAGAAGAAAGCCCAATTGAGAATAAAGGATCACCTAGGCCCATTCATTTGCAACAATAGGAAAGCATGAAAGGTGGCAGATGAAATGCTCCAGAATCTGAGACTAAAAATGAGTTTCATTTGGGCATACGACCCTTAGAGCGTCATTTGTGGAAGGAGGCAGAAACATTAGTGATCGCCATATATCCACCATAGGATCCCACAGATTGAACAATTTGCCAACCAATCTGAATGGGTGGAAGGCACTTTAATAGAGTAGGAATGTGTTCATCTTCTTCTTCTTCCCCTGTAGGTTCTTCAAATATGTCAGGTTTCTCACCTAAAGGTTCATCTAGCTCACAACCATCAAAGAAGAGAGAAGGTTGGCTGTTGGATGTAGTGGGGGTATTTGGCAAAAAATTTCCTAAGTTGTCCCTATGCCTACGAGGCATGAAAAGAAATATTTTTTGGTTTGGTTTTGTATTCTTTTTTTTTTAACCCTAGAAAGTACTTGCAGAAATAAAATTGTTGAATGAATGAAAATCACTGACAGAATGAAAAAGATACTTACTGAATTGAAATCCTACTTCCAAAATGGAAAGGAAAGCAGATAATTACAAATGAAAGAAAGGAAGCAACGAGGTTACTTTTGCATAAATAAACTAATGGTAGAGTATTGAAGACAAGAAATAGAAGAAAATAAAGAAGTAATCACATTCTACTCAAACACCTCCCCAGTAATGGCACCAAAAAGTGATGAGTGCTAGTATGGCAACAAGGATGCTACAACTCCTAGGTTACCAACTTTACTTATCAACCCAGGGTTCGTATAAATTTGGAGATGACAGTGTTCTATGCACAAGTAAAAGTGATGGTCATGCCTATTGTCATTGTTCAACCGGTGAGAGACCACTGGGGTTCCAAGATAGACTTCTATAGAGTCAGAATAAGCTTTATTCTTTGATGGAAGAAGGGAAATTCTACTCTAAGAGAGCTACTCTACTGGAGTCATAAAAAACAACATGCAATGCTAAATCACACCATACCCTAATTAACCATTAAGAAGCTATGTGTAGGTTTTAACCCCATATATAAATTACCTACATACGAATTCTAAAACACATAAAATAAACAATGCGAGAGCATAACACATAAATCACATATACACAGAGATTTTCCCACTGGATACCAAAACTGGGACTACCGGATTGATTTTTCATTATGTTCCTTTCAATTTTATAATACATATTTATACACGCTGAAGCATCCAATACCATGGACTGAGAACCATTGCATCCAATACCATGGACCAAAAACCACCGCGTCCAAAAACATGTGCAAAAATCATGCACAAAACCATAGGTGGGTCCGCCCAACCTAACATAGGGTCCAAAACCAAAATTTTCTAGGGTGCTACCTCGAACCCCATAAGGTGGGGTTACGGGTATGCCTCAAACTCCCTGTGACCCCGCCCCCCCAACCCACTACACAATTGCCGCAATGAAGGGGGGCTCCGCCCCCCCTTCTAACCCCCTGATTAACTACGTGGGCTAGTTGTGGAAAGAATATAACACAACCCAACACTATGCTAAGTAGAATTTCTAAATCAACACTAAACAAATGCTACTATATAAGTTACAGAAGTAAAAAGCATCAAACCATACTAATTTGCAAGCAAAAAAACTAAACTAAATATGTTTTCACTTTTTTTGGGCTTTTTAAAAGGCAAAATCAAGTATGCAAACTAATTGTTCTTGTGGATGTGACAGGTTGATGGAAGATGTTTGAGGATGGCTAGAAGGTTTATGAAGTGCTTGGATGGTTTGGAGGGGTCATAAGAGGCCTTTTGTGACTTCTTAGAGGCTTCCCATCAATTCGGCCTCAAAATACGCCATTTCAGGAAAACCTATAGGATGTACTAGAAACATATTGGATGATCCTGTAGGAATTACAAGAAACCTATAAGATACAACTGATAGCCAATTGTGATGTTTTGGAGATGTTGGGAAGTTTTTCAAAGGTGTGTGATGAGTGGAATGGGCTGTTAGAACGTCTAGGAGCACTCAGGAGTCAATATCCAAGATAAGAGATGGCTAGATTTTCTCAATGTATCTAGGGAATTTCAATGAAAAATGATGAAAAACTAGTGAGGGTGATGGTGAAACAAGAGATGGATAAGGTGGATGAAGTGGAAGGTGACTTCTAGTGATGAAGTCTGGGTCTCCTCTTGAAGTACCTTCTCCGCTTAAAACATGTGCATCTCCCAAGAACTACGCAACACGATACATTTTCATAAACTAGAAAAGCATGAATCAATTGCCTAGATTATGCATGAAGAAAGTTGCTGAAGGGAATGAAAGAATGAGTGAGATATATTGCAGAAATGGAGGTGGAAAGAGATGACAATGAAATCTTCCTTGCAACATGAACCAAATACTGAATCAAAGACAACAAACTCCAAAGCTCATACAAGAACTAGAAATCTGTGTTTTTGGGGTTGTTGAAGGGTCCCTTCCTCAAGTCATGGTCCTAAAGGGAGGAAGTGAAGATAAGACACCTACTAATGACCTTGTGGTGATCCTCTTTCTCCTTGCTAACTTGCTACTTGAAAGAAGGCACAAATGGAAGCAAACTATGACACAACCAATCTAATCTATACTGTTGTAATGGAAATGCATCTAATATGCAAATGAACACTTAAGCTATGAATCTATACTAGCATACATGTACAATAAAGAGGAGCCTTGGCTACTAGCATTGGGCCCTAACCTAAGAGATTCAGCCCTCTAATTTAACTTAGTGCTGGCTCAAAACAAAACTCATTCTTCTTACCAAAACAATGGATTACATCAAAAACTATCACAAGTCTTGCAGCTTGAAAATAGATCTAGAATCCAAAAATATGAGTCCCACTGAGGTCCTAGGCCTCTCTAATTATAAATTTGAAGTCTATAGAAACTTCCTTAAAATTAGGGAGACTCAACTCCCAAACTCGAGATCAACTGATGCTTTGTCTTTCACTTTCTCGGCTACCTTCTAGTCCTCATGATTGGATGTTTGCACTCCAAGTTGATGGAGGAATATTCAAATGGAGGGGTAGTAAAAGAGGAGAATTCACCTCCTATAATTACTTTCCCTTGTCCCATTCAATTTTTGACCTTGGTCTTTGGGAAAATTTCCTTGATTTTATCCTTTAATCCTACATTAAATGCACATTAGACCACAAAGCAAAATATCCAACTCTAACTAATCTCATAAAAAAAAGATAATCAAAATTATGCAATAAGTTATGAGAATATTTGGTTTGACTAAGCTAGGAGGTGAATTAAGGCCCATCTAATGACCCAATGATGAGACTCATCAGATTTCTACTCCAATATGGGTAATAATAATTAATACTGACAAAATTAAAGTGATGATAATTATATCCAAGGGATCACATATGATACTTTTGTATAGGGTAACAACCTATAGGAAGTGTCCTCATACAAATATCTATAAATTAATATCAACCCAAACTAAACTAGAATTATCACATTGAGAAAAAGACAAATGGATGGTGGAATGCTTATTTTTTTTTTTCTAAGTAAAGGCTAAATCTATTAATAAAGAGAAAATATTTACAAGGAGGTCAAGACCTCAGAGGAGGTCGAAGCCATTCAACAACACTGACCCGGAGAACATAAGACCAGATAACTAGATGACCAGATAACTCGATAACCCATTTCCGGGATTGAGATGACCCAATACATAATTCCCAGAATGCATACATACAAAAAACGATGGCCAAGGTGGTAAACAACATTACAGGGCATGTGAGAATTGTGGCCATGATATTTTCTGTGCTACCCTGATAACCATATGCAAAACTGAACAAAAACAAGGGCCTGCTAGACTTGCCGAGCCAGGACCTGATATAGAGCATATGACCATGAGAGATGATAACTATGCCAAGCCAAGACCTGATACAAAACATGATGGCAAAAGCCAGAATAACATAACACATAGGATAGAAGAATCAGAAGGGAAACTGCAATAATAGGCACGGTTCCGAAGGCATCATGCATTTTGTAGAGGGTCTCGAGTGTCCTTCTCCACCCGGCATGGAGAGCCCATCCACATGTCATTGACATTGTCCCCAACGCCTGTGTTGCTACCACCTGAAGGAGCTACCAGACATAGATTGCAATGAGATGGGTGCGCCGGATCGACCGCTATCAAATTGTTCTGAGCATTGTCTTTTGGTGGCTTAGGGACCTCATGAACGTTACCCTCAACCTGCAAGTAACCATGATTAAACACAGTTCCTACCTCATCTCCCTAGAGAACGCTGTCATCCTGAGACTGCGAGGGTGAGGTATGGATAGAGATGCTAGGCCTGTCTTCTTCCTCAGCCACAATGACCGTAATTCTAGCTGAAAGAATCGGTCTGTTGAGACGACTGTGAAATTTAAAGCGGGTGGTTTGGAATGAATTATACGGGAAGGGCTTACCATGATCAGTGGACGGGGAAGCCGAAGCCAAAGGTATGATGTTCTGGGGAGCAGGCTGAGAATGACCGCAATTACCACCGGTGCCTCCACGGCGAGAGCAACCACGGCGGCACACCATCGTCAAGAGAACGAAGAGACCTGAGGGAAGAGATGAACAAGACCAAACAGAACAGGAACAAAGGTGGGCAAGCCAGGTAAGGAGCTTACACCAGAGTAACCACCTAGCTTCCAGAGCAACATAGGGATGCAAGAATAAGGACAGGCTGATGAAGAGCGACCCGATAAGAATGATAGTCGAAACCACAGACGAAGCCATTAAAATAACAACCTACGAAGAGTCTCGAACAGGGAGCGCATTCAATACCGAATGCTTGACAAACTGCCGGTATAGAGAGTGATTCATATCATCCACAGGAGGAGATTGAAGGCCGTGCAGGACTGCCAGGTGCATATCCAGCAGTCGGCTTGACATGTGCCTACATTGAATGAGCCTCTATATCTAGATAAAATATTAAAAAATTATCCTCTTTGAGACTCTTATTACTCTTGTTATTTTATATGGATATGAATTTTTTGGATGTGGAATATCTAGGGAATCATGAAAAAATATAGATCAAACCTAGTATCACTTTATAACAACATGGGAAAGAAAATTATTCCTAAGGTTTCTCCAAACTCTAGCCAAAATTACCTTTAGAAAACTCAATCCAATGTTAAAATAACTCAATATGATACTAACAATATAATTTTATCAAAATGCATATATCAAATTCTTTTGTATACATTTCCTCTTTAATAAAACATCTTAATCATTTCTTAGGAATAAGCTTTTTATAGAAAATAAAAATTACAACATAACAACAACAAACCCAAACATCGAAAAAAACATTGATACATCATTTTATATCCTTGAATGAATCTCGCCAAGTGAGCCTTTACCCCTCACCTTCAATCCCATGTAGTATCCGAAGCCTATCAAAGGCTTCATCACATCAATCCAAACTTGGAAAAACACATCAATACTTCCATTATTATCCTTGACCAAATCCATCCAAGAAATCCTTTACTACTCACCATCAATCCCATGGAGTATCCCAAGCCTATTAAAGGCATCATTACATCAATCCAAACCTAGAAAAACATATCAATACATCTATTATTATGATTTAGAAAATCCATCCAAGTGAGCCTTTATCACTCACCTCCAGGAGATCGAGTATCCCAAGCCTATTAAAGGCTTCATTAGTTCCAACCCATGGGCACAAAACCATAGGCTACAAAAAACATGGGCCTAAAACCACCTTTGTTTACCTTAACAGAATAAATCATTTAACATTGACACAACATTGTTTTCATGGCTTATACTCACACAATGTAAAGGATTTCAAGGCCCTTCCTTTTTTCATCTATGTTCCAAGGACTCTAAAAATGTTGAGCATCTATTTAATGGATATCCCTTTTCCTCCAATATATGGGACAAGGCCACTCTCACACTTTTCCAATTGGATCAGTCTAGCTAAACATCATCTTTACCAATTCCAATTGGGGAGATTCAAATATTTCATAAAAAATCATAAATAGAGTTTGGAAAATCCTCCCTAGATTTCTTATGTCGGATATTTGGAAGGAAAGAAATAGAAGAACGCTTCAAAATATTTCTTTCTCAAAATATGTGTTGGGCATGGAGCTTGATTATCTTCTTTATTCAAAGGTATCACCGCATTGGACGCTAGTTCATAATGGGGTGGCAATGCCGCCCATAAAATATTCATTGCAGGGGGGCTCCAGGGGGGCGACCATGACCTTTGGGAGCCTCCCCCCCCTTGGTGGGGGATCGAGGGCAGTGGCCCCAAAGCTAAGAATAGATGTAAAATTTCCTTGTAAAATGTTGTAATTCCATAGTCAATTTGGGTTGTTCATTAGGCAAAGATCTGGCGATAGAAGTTATGTTTAACTTAAGGTTTTTTTCCCTAGAAGGCAACCCATCACTATATGTGAGGGAATTTATTGTGTCTAGATATATCTGTATTATGAGTGAGGAAGATAGAGGAGATTGAGAGTGAAGAGGGAATTATAGCAGATGTACTGTAGGTTGTATCTCTTTAGTTTGCTAGAAAATATAAAAAGAAGGAATGGTTGTTTCTCCATGGACGTAGCCCAAACTGGGTGAACCACATATATCCATGTCTCTCTTTTTTTATGCATTTTCTGTGTTTACATTTCTGAAATATTTTATGTGTTCCATTTCTCTGTATTATATAATTCTCTAACAACTAGTATCAGAGCTGAAGGTCTACTTGGCCAATAAACTTGCAGGAGAGAAGGGTTCCTGGTACGAGTGGGAGCAATGGCAGAAGATGGTAGATTTAGGGTTGAAAAATTCAACGGCCAAAACTACCAACTGTGGAAAATGGAGATGGAAGATTATCTATATCAGAGAGATTTATACCAACCATTGAGTGGAAAGACAAAGAAGCCGATGAGTATGAGATACACAGAATGGGATATTCTCAACAAAAAGGCACTTGGAACAATATGACTATGGTTAGCAAAGTCAGTAGCGTTTAATATTTCAAAGGAAACAACAACAGAGGGTTTAGTGTCAACATTGGACAAACTATATGAAAAACCCTCGGCCTCAAATAAGGTATTTCTTATGAAGCGTTTATTTAATATGAAGATGTCAAAAGGTGGATCTGTTGCTGATCGTTTAAATGAGTTTAATACAATTAACAGTCAATTAAGTTTTGTAAGGGTGACTTTTGATGATGAAGCTAGGCTCTGTTATTTTTGTGCACATTGCCAAAAAGTTGGAATGGTTTAATTATGGCCATTAGTAATTCTTTCTCTAGATCTAGTACTTTAAAGTTTGATGATGTTGGTAGTGCAATCCTTAGTGAGGAAATGCAACAGAAAATCTTTGCATCAGGTAATGCTTTGACTGCGGAGACTAGGGGAAGAAAAATGGAAAGAGGAAGGAGCCCTAGATATCACAGTAAGTCAAGAAAAGGTAGATCCAAGTCCAAATCAGGGATAGTGTGCTAGAAATGCAGGAAGAAAGGACACCTGCAGAAATATTGCAAGTCTTGAAAGGGAAAAGAAGGAGACACGCAACAAGAAAATAATCATGAAGCAAATGTAATAGGTGATGTGTTGCAAGATGCTTTTATTCTTTCATTAGAAAATATTATTAATGCCTAGGTGGTAGATTCAGGGGCCTCATTCCATGTCACTCCTTATAGGAAACATTTTTATGATTATGTTCAAGGAGATTTTGGACAGGTTCGATTGGGTGATGATAAACCCTATAAAATCATTGGAATGGGTACTATTTTCATAAAATAGAAAAATGGAAATCAATGGCTATTGAAGGAGGTAAGGCATGCTCTATATGAAGAAAAATATAATTTCAATAGGGAAGTTGGGAGGTGAAGGTTGCATAACTACTTTCATAGATAAAACCTGGAAGGTCAGTAAAGGATCCCTGGTAATAACGAAAGGAGGAAATGTTGGTACATTGTATTTATGCAATGGTATTTCTAATTTTGGTAAATGCTTTAACCTCTACAAGAGAAGATATGGCATTGTGGCATCATAGGCTTGGGCACATGATTGAGAAGGGGATGTAGATTATTCACTCAAGAATTTTTTTTCTAGGTTTGAAGCATGTTGATTTAAAATTTTGTGATAATTGTGTTTATGGAAAACAGAAGAGAGTTAGATTCCTTAAAGTTGGGAAAGAAAAAAATAGTGGAAAATTAGAGCTTGTGCATACAGATGTATGGGGACCTGCTCAGGTATCATATCTTGGTGGCTCTCATTATTATGTTACTTTTATTGATGATGCAACCAGAAAAACCTGGATTTATTATATTCGAAATAAATCTAATGTCTATGATACTTTCAATAAATGGAAATCTTTGGTTGAAAATGAGACAAGAAAAAGGTTGAAGTGTCTCAGATCAGAAAATGGAGGTGAATATTAGAGCAACGAGTTTGATAGGTATTGTTCAGAGAATGGAATTCGTAGAGAGAAGACAGTTCCAGGAACACCACAAGAAAATGGTGTGTCAGAAAGGATGAACATGACAATCATGGAGCGTGCAAGGTGCATGAGATTGCATGCAGGATTGCCTTTACAGTTTTGGGCAGATGTTGTAGATACTGTTGTTTATCTAATAAACAGAGGGCCTTCAAGTTCCTTGGATGGTGGTGTTCCAGAGGAAGCATGGACAGGTAAAAGGTAAACTACTCTTTTTAAAGACTTTTGGTTGTGAAGCCTTTGTCCACATTAATAAAGAAAATAGAACAAATCTTGAAGCAAAATCAAAGAAATGTACCTTTATTGGATATGGTGTTAATGATTTTGGTTATCACTTTTATGATTATGAAAAAAACAAAATCATTAGGATCATAGATGTCATATTCAATGAAAATGTTTTGTATAAGGATCAGCTACAGGAAAAGAAACAGGAAAAAGAAAACACAAAATACATAGTGTTTGACGAGATCACAGGAAAAGTGATGGTGCCTGAAAACCATAATGATCAATAGCCATAACAAAAAACACAATAGCAACAAGCACCTCAAACACTTGAAAGTGGTGTTAGAAGATATACTAAGATAACTATACCCCCTGAACGATACTCTCCTTCATTATATTATGTATTGTTGACTAATTCTAGTGAACTGGAATGTTATGAAGAAGAAGTACACGTAAAATTAGGAAGAAGTGGGAGCAAGCCATGAAAGAAGAGATGGACTCCTTAGCACATAACCAAACTTGGGACTTAGTCAGGTTTCCTGTAGGTAAAACAACATTTCAGAAAAAATGGGTTTACAAGTTGAAGGAAGCAGATGGAGGTAGAAAAAGGTATAAAGCTAGACTTGTGGTGAAAGGGTTTGCACAGAAAAAGGGTATAGACTTTGATGAGATATTTTCTACTGTTGTTAAAATGACTTCAATCAGAACTATTTTAAGTCTAGTATCAATTGAAGATTTGCATCTTGAGTAGTTATATGTAAAGACAACCTTTCTCCATGGAGATTTGGAGGAAGAGATATATATGTAGCAACCAGAAGGAAATGAGGTAAGAGGGAAGAAGAAACTAGTGTGTAAGTTGAAGAAGAGCTTGTATGGCTTAAATAGGCTCCAAGGTAGTGGTATCTAAAATTTGATAGGTTTATGTCTAAACAAGGTTATACTAGATGTCACTCTAATCATTGTGTTTATCTCAAAAGGAAAAATGATGGCAGCTATATTATATTGT
>APFE030859066.1:0-19523 GCA_000404065.3 Pinus taeda
AACCATCCATCTTAGCTTCTACATCTTTCTTTAAACCATCCATATTAGATTCTGTTCCTTTTTGTGCAAGTGACAATTGTTGCACTTGGTCTCGTAATTTTGATATATCATGTTGCATTTCTTCCTCTTCTTCATGGGTCATGCTAGCGCTTTCAGGTTTCCTACTAGGTGTTTGCATTTTATTTCCTCGGGGCATCAATTACCAATAATAATGCTTTACTATGCCCTTTGAATTCCTTCAAACTAATTTTTCAGACCAATCTTATGCAAAAATTTAAAAAAAACTACACACCTTTTTTCACTTTGTAGGAGCCTAATATTGAATCTGATGTATTTCTGTAATTTCAGATCATCCAGTTCCGAAATTGCGATTTGTGGTAGCCCTCTGTGTCCTCTTTCTAATGCCACTAGTCTGATCCAAATTGGATTCTCCAAGGAAGAGTTATGCGAAATCTCCCACAGTGACTTGATTATAGACTAGTTCAGTAGAACGAACTTGTACGACGTGCCACGAGTCACTGTTTTGACCTTTGGATCTGAAAAAAGCATACAAGAAACTACAATCTGTCCTCTTTCTGCACCTTCTCACGAAATTTCAATATGATCCCCAGAGAGAAAGTTATGACGATTTTCCCCAGGTCACCTCTTTGGAATGTAATTCAGGAGTCTGCAAAAAGACCAACTTCCTCAGATCATATCTCCGTAAATATCACGTGAAATGCTTTAAAATTTGGACCCAAGGTTTAGCGCGATTTCTTCTCAAATGGTTTTTTTTTGCGACTTCTGAAACGTCACAGAAAAAAAGTTATAGCGAAAATGCCACGATGACCTATTTGGAGCAGCGAAACCCTAGAATCCAAAGCTCTGATACCAAATGTTATGAAACCAGCTCAAGAAAAGATAGAAAAGATAGATCAACGCCTTAGATTCAGCCTCTTCGAGGGGAAAACCTCCTTTACATTACATAAATGAAAATTCTTGGATGATACAAAATGAAAAGACCTCCTTTCTATATATAGGAGTCTAAGGGGTCATAACATAATCAGAGCCTACATAACAATAATAATGTAAGGGCACAATAATAACATAGTGGGCTTCTATGGGGCACAATAGTAACATATGGGCACTACATGGGTACATCAATATAATAAGGGGGTTGTACTAATAACAATAAGGGGTTACACTAGTAGTATAGGGGCCTAACATTAAGTCCAACGCTAGTTTGTGGCAGCCATGCTTCGACCATCCGAACAAGTTTCCTTTAAAGAACCTGCAAACACAAACAAGCACACATCAAATAACACCTGCATAGCCAATATAATAAATCATATTCATCATGGTGATCAAGGAATCCATTAAATAAACCATAAGAGACAATGTGGTTGTCCTGACGATGAACCACACTAGTTGGTTCGAAACGCGTCGACAAAGGTCTTTCTATATGTGATTTACGCCGAAATTCTTCTTATAAAAATAAACTTGATTGTATTAACTTTAAACAAAAAATAACTTTACAACGGTGCCTTGATGTTATACAAGCTCCTCCTAGGGTCCAAGCAAGAATCTCCTCTACTTTGACAAGCTTTACACTCTTCCCAATGATATCAAAAGGTATGTAATCTCTCCTCTCAAGCTCAATTAGGAAGTCTAAATTCCAACAGCATTTACCCTAAAAAATATTCAGCTTTCAACCTCCCTAGCAACCAACCCAATGCCTCATTTTATAGTGCAGAGGAAGGAAGTTACCAGGTCCACCTTCAAAGGGATAGAGTCCTCCTTCAAAGGGATAAGCTCCTCACATCAAGGGGTTTGCTCCTTTAGTTATGGGATGCATGAACCACAAAGGAGCAAACTAACCACCTCAAGATTCCCTCTAGAAGCTTCCAGAAATAACCCAAACTGAGTTTTTAAGAATGTACTTGCGCCTTTTTGACTTTTACAGGGGTCCACACCCTTTACACAGAAACAGAGCGGGCAGGTCCACAGGGGACATGACCAAGGGGTGCGGGACCGCAGGTAATGCTAAGAGAAAGTGAGGAACCAGAGTTTTAGAGATTTTCAAGGGATTTCTCTCATTTTTCAAGGCTTGACATGAAGAGCTGAGGTTTAAGACTTGCATAGGAGGAAAGTATGAGTAGTGATAGACTCACACTGATTACAGAATGTCATGGTGACAATATTTTGTGCAACATATCTCATTGCTATTTACATGGTTTAATGTTGGTTATAAGCATGTTATATGACTGGTTATATTCATGGTTATTTCATGTATTTACTTGTAACTGAAAGGATAATGGATGCAAGACCTAATTGATGTCAAAATAGTTAAGGGAGGAGGGTGGTGATCCTTCTTGTCAAGTCTCATATGAGTTATCAGTCATTTATGCTTTGTCTTGTATTCATTTCCTGTAGATTACATTAATGTCAAGTGTTTGACAGAATGTCAGTCCCGGTTGGAGATGGTCAGGCCTAATCCTAGACCCAGTTTTTGGTTTGCAAGTCTTTTTGTCATGTAAATTATGGATTTTGAAAGCTACATGGGTTTCTGGGCAGTGACCTAGATTTTTGGCTTGAAAAGTGGTACAAATCTCAGAGTTGCAGGAACAGGATTGAGGAGAAAAATCCCCAGAAGCTCCCTCGCCCTTTCTGTGGGAGCTTCTGGAGCCTCCTAGACACACCCTTGTCCATATCAAGGGAGCGTCCAGGGGTTTGATGCACTAAAAATTTAGTTGGTCTCAAGGGCTACTTATTTGAATGGTGTAGGAGGTGCAGCTTATATGGGCACCTCTTTAGGGATTTCCCCTTCACCCACAAAGATAATTCACCTCTCAAAAAAAAAAAAACAAAAAAAAAACAAAAAAAACAAAACAAACAAAACAAACAAACAAACAAACAAACAAATCACAAAGGATTCACCCTAGTTGGATCTTGCAGATGATAAACCCACATTTCTCCATTGTTGAATCAAGGACAAGAAATAACTTAAATTATCTAGCTCAAGAGGAGGCTATTGGCCCAAAGAACCCTTGACATGTCCACCTTGGAAAAAACATGGATTAAGAGACCCTAGTCACTCACAAGAAAGAGGCTAGGATTGAAAATCTCAAACCAAAAGAAGATGCTAAAGTAGAGCCCATGGAAGATATATAAGCTACCGAGGAACCATAAATGATTGAGGAGATGGATTTGGATGACTCCCACCTTCAAGAAATTACTAATTCGTGGATCAATAAATACCCTCTTTCCATTCCTAAGTCTCAAGTGCAACTCATTTGAAAATAACTTTAAACACCCACCATCACCACCGTTAGGAATAGATGGGATCCATCCCTTCCCCTTCCCAACTAGGGATTCATACCCATCACTCAAGATCCTTTACAAATCCTTAAACCTAAGAAAAATAATTTTGAAAATACAATAGCCAAAAGATGCAAGGAATAAGTGAAAATATCATCAATTCAGGTAGAATATTGTTGATTACTGAGACATTCCCCTCCGATCAACATAAGCTCTTATGAATATCATCTCTTGGAACATTTTGGGCCCCAACAACCTTAGTAAGTAGAGGATTCTCAGAGAAAGAATTAACAAAGATTCCCAAATGATTATAATGTTGTAGGAAATTAAGCACTCTAGTGAAATGATAACTAAGCTAGCCCCTAAAATTTAGAAAGGCTCCCAATCAACAACATTAGATGCCTAGAGTCATATTGAGGGCCTAGAAATCTCATGGAACCTAGAAGAAGTCAACTTAATAGACCTATTTGTAGTTGCACACATTTTGATGACGTGATTTACCCTGTCAAGTACCTCAAAGGAAGGGTCCATCACAAATGTATATCAAACATGTTTGGTAAGTAAAAAAACAAAACCTTTTGAAGAATTTTAGTCTCCAAACCCTCCTCTAGGATTTTCTAGGGATCATAGGGGGTGCTTTTAATTTATTCAAATCCCTAGTAGAGAAAGGAGGTGGTTTAAATAGATTGGACACTGAGGCATGCCTCTTTAGAGAAGTATTTCACAACATGCATATGGTATATGTGAAAAATCTCAATGGCGTCTTCATATGGAACAAAAAAAGAGGAGGCCATAAGAAAATAACATATTTTTTGGATATATTCCTTCTCTTTATATCCCTAGCAAGTAGATACATCCTCTTTGAAAGATCCATTCTCCCTTATTAAGGCTCATACCACTCGCCCATCTACTTTGAGATTTGTATCTAAAACTATACCAAAGCTCAATCCCTTCTACTTTGAATCATTTTGGTTAAGTGATTTGTCCTTCATGACAAAATCCGAGGACTAGTGGGAGGAAGAAAAATCCATATTGGGCACTATTATGTACAAATTTCAACAAAAACTCAAATTCCTGAAAAATACAATCATAAAGTGGAACATTGAAGAATTTAGTGACATTCTTCAGGAAAAATAGATCCTAGAGACTCAAATGGAGCAACTTCAACAATATATCATTTTAGAAAGGAAAATGGATGAGTTGGTTATGGAGAAGGCATACCTATTGATCAAGCTAGAAAATAGACGAAAACAAGATGAAATTCTTTGGAAACAAAAGTCTCGAATCAAGTGGCTTAAAGAGGGGTAGAAGAACACCAACTTTTTTCACAACTTTGTGATACAACACTAGCACAAAATTTGAATCATGTCTCTCTTTTCAATCTCAGGAACCTGTCTCATAAAGCATCAAGATATAAAACAAGAGTTGACCAAATTCTATGAAGATCTACTCAAGGATCCACAACCTAGGAAAATGGAGGCCATAAGAAAAATTACTCAACATATCCCCATTTAGTTAGTCAAGAACATAATGATGTGCTTTTAAGACCTATCTCTTTGGAACAAGTGGAGGATGCAGTCAAAAGAATGCCCAAGAATAAAGCCCCTGGCCTTAATGGATTTACAATAGGTGTCTATCAGGCTTGTTAGTGGAGGAATCTTGATGGCATTCTTTAATATTACCTTCCTTTAAGGCCACCTTCTCTATGCTTTCCCCCAAGGTGGAAAAAATTAAAAACCCTATTTCCCAATAACGTTGTGCAACATCATCTACAAAGTCTTATCCAAAGTAATAACCAACCATGTAAAATCAATCCTACCCTTTCTCATCTCCCCTGAATAAACAAGGTATGTGGAATTTCGTCAAATATTAGATGGACAAGGGGACAATTGAGAAAAAAACAAAGGGTGCAAAGAGGAAGAAAAGGAGAAAGGATCGAAACCAAAGATAGAGCTAGTTATGAAAAATCCAAGGAAGAGGATGGAAACTTGCGAGCAAATTCCTTCTACTACTGAGAAGCAAACCAATAGTTGATACAAAGATAACAAAGGGCATGAAAGGGAAGAAGAGGAGAGCATAGATAAAAAATAAACAAAACCTATAATGAAAAAACCAAGGAGAAGAATGTAAACTTGTGAAAAAAGCTTTAATCCCATTAAGAAGCACATGCATAGACAATGAGAATAAATAACAAGAATGGATGGTTTGCACTAGCGTAATTTCCTTTGAAATCCAACTATCAACCATGATAATGGGACTGCATGTCGCTCTGCTCGAGGAGTCGAACACCATGATGACAACAGGTGCTATTACAACTATGAGTAATTTGGTTCATGCAGAGATTGTTAGTAGCATATGGTCCATCTCTTTAGCATTGAAACCACTCGACGCTATAAATTCCCATGCGGCTTGAAGAGACCACGCTTCAATGAATGGTGTGGGATAGTGGCACGTCAACCTCTCCGTGTAGGGGAGGTGGCTGCTTGCACACCCTTCCCACCATTGAACAACTCCATCGACATATGACACGAGGGGACATATATCAATGTTAATTAGTATATGATTTATTTAATTATTTTTCTAAATAAAATATTCATTAATTTTAATTAAAAAAATTAACAATTAAAAAAATATATATATATATCATTAAGAAACATTAAATTCTTATATTCGTTTATTTTTACATCTCAACCTTTTTGAATTGAGTTTTAAAATTATAATATATAATCTTAAGAATAGATTTACTATTTTTACCAGTATTCACTTTATTTTTATTTTTATCTATCTATTTTAAAAGACACGACATACCATCATTTAAGTTATATCTTAAATAAGAAGCATATTTTCACTTTATATTAATATTATTCTTTTCATAATATACTTTATAAGTGTTTTCTAAGTATATTTTATGAATATTTTATATTTTCCTTTTCCAAACATTCTTTTCTTTTTACTTTATTTATATTAGCTTTATCTTTATTTTAAAATAAATTGAAATTTCATAATGCTTTTATTTTTTGAAATAAATTTATCTTAAAATGACAACTTATGAATTATTCATATTTTTCTTTTCTTAATTTATTTCACTCATTCTTTCTTTTTAGTGTATATTTATTTATATTTATATTTTTCTATTAACTTCACCCTTCTCTCATAAAATAGAATTTCAATGTACCTTTATCTTTATTCGTTACATTATTATCATTCTGTTTGTATTTTATATTTCCTATTAACTTTACCATTCTTTTGATAAATTAAAATTGCAATCTAATTTTATCTTTATTCTTTACATTACAACTATTCTATCTTTTCAGTTTATATTTATTTATATAAATATAGTATATTATATATATATATAATATAAATAGTATTAATTTTACTTTCTTTTCTCATAAATTAAAATTTCAATATACTTTATCTTATTTCTTAAATTAAATGTTAAGGCACAATTTAAATATCTTAAAAATTTACTTTCAAATATATATTTTATATTTAATGAAATGAACTTAACTCTACACCATATATATCCCCAATATATATATATATATAATAAATAAATTTTGGTTTATAATTTTTTAAAACTAAATTGTGTGATATGATTTAGAAAGTTAATATTTTGAGTGAATATTTAAAAATATTATTTTTTTTCTCTTTTATGTCTTTCGAAACCTCCTCTTTTTCTACACAATATACAAACAATAAGCACAACATATAATAAGTAAAGATAATTATATAAAGAATATCACACATACTTAAACAAAATTAATAATGAATATTAACCCATGGCATTATCACATAGTCCAATGCTATGATGAAGAGTTTAATTGTTAGCTGAATAAATCAGACATATTATTGGGGAGTTTAGTCCTTGTATATAGGCTTGTGATCTCAATTTTTACCATGGTCCAAAGAGTCATGCACTAATACTCGGCTAGGCTGGTCTAAATTGAAGCATATTAATGTGATTCCAAAAGTAAGAGGCACCTGCATTGTGGGAAGCTGTTCGAATGACAAAAAGCACACTTTTGTGTGCAGTACAAGGAATCACTTTGGCTCTATAGTGGTCAAAGTAAATAGCATAAGCCTACAAAGGGAAAGATTAACTTACAACCCAGATCTAGGTTCATCATCAAGGCCAGGATGAAGGGAAAGATTAACTTACAACCCAGATCTAGGTTCATCATCAAGGTCATAATGAGGGGAAAGATTAACTGACAAAAATATATAACTATGAAAGATGAAACCGTAAATTTCCAACGGTTAAAGAAAACATGTAAACCTAGATATGAATCACAGAAGCATAAAATCTGACAAAATATTGTTACTTTTAAAAATGACATGTACAAATGTTATCTTATATTGTTAATTGGCTACATCTATTTGATAATTATCATATGTATTTATTGAAAATAAAATATAGATTTGATGACATTCTTGTTTATCAATTAAATATTTTATGTTTATGGTATAGATATTATATATATATATAGATATATAGATATAGATATAGATATAATTAAATACCCCGGATGCGAGTGTCTAAGCCTGCCTTCATTGCGATGGGACTGGAGTGGGCGGAGCAGAGCCGCCACCTGCCAGCCTTGTACAGCGGAACTGGATCCATGTGGAGGGAGGATCACATGCAGGTGGGTTTAACTTGGTGTAAGGGAATGTTTGCTGGTAACATTAATATGTCGTCCATCTCCACACGCACTAGCTGGTATCAGCTCTCGGCTCCCATGAATGCCATAGTTATGGCGGGAGGGTCTCGAGGCAGGGGAAAATGCTTATTAACCAGAATCCGCCATGGGCTTACTTTGATATTCCTTGTGTTGAGTTGGTTGGGCTCTGGCTCAGCTAGCTCGAAGCCTCCCTGTTGGTTGGGCTCTAGCTCTACTTCTCTGACTCCCGTTGCTGCTTTGTGCTCCCGTTCGATAGCCTGTGTGTTTGGACTGAGATATATCTCTCCAGTGGTCTGTTCTGTAATTCATAAAGGTGTTGTCTCTGTTGTCATGCCTCGGCTCCGCCAAAGAATGCTCAGCCGCAAAGGCACCTCTCGGCGCGCTCCTTCTCGCCCTTCTTCCAGTGATGCTACCTCGAGTCAGCACCCACGCTCCAGTAGCGGAAGAGGGAGCATTCTGAGGCCAAGGCAATTTCTTGAACCCAGCTCCCCAGGTTCCTTGTCTTCGCCCTCCTTCGGCACAATAATCTTCACATTCAACTGTTCCCTTAACCGTCCCCGGATCATTTCCCATGTTTCAGTGCTCTTTCTTGAGGAAGCCCAAGAAGAGGGCGAATCCAGTGCTCTTTGGGAGGACCAGGGAACAGTTCCGATGCCAATTGCAGGCTCCTCGCGACACATGGAAACGCCGGCCAGCATCGTCAATGACACAATGATGGCGCCTTCGCCTCCGGTTTCGAATGAGAATGAGGAGGCCCAAGCCCAGGACCTGGCTGACGGTGGATGGTGCAGGATCGTGGAGGAGACTCCGGAAGTTTAATCAAGCTTTGCAGCTTCTTAACAGGTTATGCGGCCCAATAGCGAGGGCTTTTTTGTCAAAATGTCAATCTTTTGTATCTGTTGTTGTGTCGAGGTCAATCTTGTTTGTTTTTGTTTGTAAATCTGATACGCTCAGGAAGGCTAATTTATGTTCCTCTGGATCCCCTGCGTGGGACTGCAAAACATGGTCTTGTCCGACATCTGTGCTCTGGACACTTTCTGTATTATGCTGCCTTCCCTTCTGGCCAACTAGTTCTTTTTATTCGTCATGTTGTAATTCTACACTTTTAATGTGAATAGTAAAATAATCTTATTTAGAAAATATATATATATATTAATTATTAATTATGAAAAGAACAAACATTTAGTAAATTTAGTAAAATTATGTTGTTTATGTAATTTTAGACTTTCCAAATTTTATTAAACTATTCTAAAAAATTCTTAAGTGGCACGCTTTACATTATAATGTAATGTTTTTTTGAAATAATTCAATATTTATTATAATAAGTTGGTTTTAAAAAAACATTTTCTAAATAATATTAAATAATTAAACAAATTCCAATTTATTTTTAAATAAAAAATTAAAACTATACTAACATTTCAAATGATAATAATATATAGACTACGCATTTTGAAGAAATGCATAACCATTATATAATAAGTTATCACTAACTCCAAGTTCGGAAAAGTCCATCAAAATGTGGTAAACGGGAATTTGGAATCCCATATTCAATAAGAGAAATAAATCCAGTCTCTAAATCAAATTAATAAAAAATCTATTTATAAAATTTAAATTTTATATTAAATATAATTATTATATATATATCTATATTTAAATGAAAAATAAATTTATTTTTTAAATCAAATAATTAAATAAATTTTTATTTTTTTAAGATTTCTGGCTTTTCTTTTTATTTGGATAATAAACACATGTCGTACCATAATCAAAGCGACGGCAAAGCAGGGCATTTCATATGTGCGACATGGATTTAATGACCGTGACATGGGCCGTGTTTAATACCATATAACACCCGCGCGGTGATGAGAGAGAAAAAAACCGCGCGGGGTGTTATATGGTGTTAAACACGGCCCATGTCAGCGGGCATTAAATTTCCAATGGTCGCACAAATAGGAGTCGCCGCAAAGCAGGGATGGAATTTCACAGGTTGATTTGATCGTCAAATAAATTTGCAAAACTGTTAGATTTTTTTAGACCTTAATGGCCTTATAGTATTACATATATTAATGTTGTCACAAATTAGAGAAATTCGCACATCGAAATATCCAAAAACGTAGATCATTAATCTTAATTTCATAATAAGGACTAAACATGCATTTGAAAACTTCATTTTTGTATCTCTAAATCGGGGCAACTTCATCACATATACTTGACTGCACAGCTATTAAAAGTATAAAAACTTTACATTGAGAGATCTTGTAGAGGATTGCTATTGAGTCGTTTATGGAGGTGAAGGAATTGTCTGGATAGTCAAGAATAATAAAATTTCAAAAAATCTTATAGAGGTAGTGTTTGAATTGTGTTTTTGATGGTGGAAATTGATTCTGCACCATTAAAAACATCTAGCACCTAAAATTTTGAAATTTAAGAACTATAACTTAGATTTACAAAAATCCTTGCCGGAATTTCTCAAAATATGACCAGACTTTCCATAACTTTCAGGGCAAAAAAGCAGTCTCGTTAGACTAAGGCATTGCCATTTATTATGTCAAATTCTAATGAAATTAAAGCGGTGAATATTATAAAATAGAAATTTGGTTTTTAAGTTATTTTGGATCATGGTTGGAAGAATTTTAATTTAATTATTAATAACAATGTAGTTTAATTTATAGGCTAAATAATTTTTTTACAATATATTTCAAGTTGTTTTTAATTAAAAAAATCTCATAAATTTTTAAAAATTTGAGCTTAAGATGAATTCTAGTACCATAGGTGATATATTTTAAGAAACAAAAATTGCATTCTTTCTTGAAATTGTATCATCGGACTCGAGTGCAAAACGTTATTTCGCCTAGTTAGACTACCCCATTAATAATTATTAAATAAATAATATATATTTAATTTATATACAATATTGAGATAATATATTTAATAGTATTTAAAATACAAGGTTGAGATTTATCTACAACATAGTTATGTCTCTTTGCATTTTCAATTTAATTAAAAGAAATATCACGTTCACAAATGTCATTCAAAGTATGTATGCCTTCCTATGTATGCCTTCCTAGACTTAGGAGTCAAATCACAAGGTGGGCCCCTTCTCCCACAAACCAGGGGTCTCATACACCAATTTGGTGTCTGGCTTGGCTGTGACCTTAAAATTGGATAATGATAATAATAATAATAATTACTTGTTTGTTACTTTACTATATTTTTATTTTTATATGCTCTTTTAAATGTATGTGTTTAACTCAATTATTTTTAATAATAATAATAAAGCTATAATTTAATTAATTTTATAAAAAAAATTAACTTTGACAATGCCTGATGTATCATAAAAGTAAATATTTTGGTACTTAGTATGGGTTGAAGCCCATTAGCGGTCATTTAATTTAGGTATTTACAAAGTTTAATCGGCCCTTGAAATGGTTGATCATGGAAGTTGCGGTTTAACAAATATAGTTCATTTTAATAATGTATTTTTTTTCTAAGAAAAAATGGTAACTTTTATTAAGTGTGAAAATTACATTTTGAATGTGCCTGGATACCCAAGAAAATGTTGTAACTTTCATTAAATGTGAAAATTACATTATGAATGTGCCTGTATAACACTCTTAAAAAGACCAGCGACATATGTCTACACAAAAAATACATGTATGTGTTTGGACCATGTCCTCGTATATACATCCACAAAATGACATCGAAGATAAGTCAATAGTGAAAAAAAGACTAGTGTCCTCATATATACATCCACAAAATGACATCCAAGATAAATACATAGTGAAAAAATATAATAACAATCCTTACTTAAAACAATATGAGTTGTTGAGCATTTAGAATATACATTTAGCATATACAGCCTACGAAAGTTTAACAAAAATATAAATAAACTCTATTCATTGCTCTGCAAGAGAACCCTCTATGAAGGGCCATTGATAGAACCTATGCCCCTAATCATTGATGCACTCCTTTATGAGCCATGTGGCCACACCCTACGAATCACCCTCCTTAGACAAAGCATCGACAACCCCATTTATTTCCCTGTAAATGTGGTAGATAGAGATTTCATCAATTGATTGTTTTAATACATAGACCTCCTCTAGAATGGGGCTAAGTGTGTGCATGTGATATCTTGATGTGTTGTTGAACCAAATAATAACTCTCTTTGAGTCACCAAATATCTAAATGTGGAAAATTCCTTTTTCAATGGAAAACAACATAAACAACTTCAAACTCATAAACTCAACAAATTTATCGCTTTTCATCATGAAAGAATGGTTGTGTGATATATGAAGAACAACCTTACCCCTGCAATCTCCTTCAGAAAGAGAGGAACCATCAAGATATGCCCAAGGATAGATAAAGTCAATAATTTCTTCTGCTATGATACACGAACGAGGTAGAGAGTCAACATCTAAGATCAAGGAGTAGATAGCTAAAGTTTGAGCAACCACTTCGTCCGGTATGGAAGTCTTGTCCCGAAAGACCTCAACATTCCAAGCTAGCCAGATTCCCCATGTGATGATAAGTAGTGGTAGACTTCTAAGTTTTTTTGGATTAACATTGTTCCACGAAGATTCCCATGCTCACATATATCACTCACCTTGTCACTGAAATGTGAAACCCAAATAAATGCATACATAGGACTAGATAGCTAGAGAAAACAAGCATAGGAAGAAAAGATGATTTACGAACTCCACATCGTTTTTGCATAATGGACACCAAGTTAGCCCTATGATGTCATGCTTGATAAGATTGTCTCCCGTAGGGACTCGATTCTCCAAAATACACCATTGGAAAAGGAAAACTTTTGTAGTACATTCCACTTTTCATAACTTCTTCCACCACCATGAGAGGTTTGCAAGGTCTCTGTTTTCAATGAGGAATACATATCCTGATTTTGGAGTGTAATCACCAGATGAAGTAGCACCCAGACCAAAGAATCCTCTTTGTCTCTTATGCAAACACAGGTTGCATTTAAACTAGTAGTGAATCAACGCCATTGATATTCCCATTCCCCGTTGAGAGTAAGATGTTGCACAGAGAGCCATCCATGTCCCTAAATAGATGCATTGTCTCATCCATGACCTGAGCCAAAGTGTTTCAACCGTGTGCTTGAAGGAATTCAATAAGCTCAGGCGAGAGATGATAATTTGTGTCACTCCCTACCCATGGGTCCGTGCCAATTTGGACCTATTCACCAATGCCCACTTTCCATGCAAGACCCTTTTTTATCACCTAGAATGATTGGACTACCGCCTTCCATATGACTGAACATTTGGTCTGTTATGATTAGGGGCATGAACCCATTCACAATGGACCAAGGCTGAATGTACTTTTGATATGCTACCTCTGTCCATAAAGTGCTAGTTGATATCAGATGCCATCCCACTTTGGCTGTAAGGGATGGCATCTAATATTCTATCCCATTTTACCCAAGCAAATAATTTGCCCTCCTTCTGTCCATCCCACAAATAACGACAACATATTTTGTGAATAGAAGAAAGGGTACCTTTGGGGATACATGAGAGGGAAAAATAGAAAATGGGATCCTTCAAGAACTGATTTAGTGAGAATTAGTCTACCAACACATGATATCCATCAAAACCTGTAAGACTTTAGCCTCTTTTCGATTTTTGCAAGAATCCATTACCAATCAATCTTTCGATAATCATTTGGTTTAAGGTAGATTCCCAAATATTTTATGCCGTCATCAAGGGATTTGAATTGATAAGGAAGGACATGTTTAGCATACCTTGATTCCTCCCTGGATAGACCATTAAAGGATATAGAAGACTTCAAATGATTTTCCTGCATGCTTGTAGTCTTTTCAAATAAAAAGAGCACCTCCCTTATGGATGCAACATTGTGTCGAGACCCATCACAAAACAGTAGGCCATCATCCACAAATAACAAGTGAGTGATGAAACAAACCTCAACGACTACAATACCTCTTAAAACTCCCCTTCTTCTAACATTTGATAATAATATACTAAGCCCCTTGGCCAAAAGCAAGAAGAGTAATGGGGATAAAGGATATCCTTGACACAATCCCCTCTTAGCATGGAAAAAAGAGGTAGTCGTTCCATTGGTGAGAACCACAAACAAGATAAAAGAGATGCAACTCATAACCCAACTGATAAAAGGAACTTCCAATCCAAGGTGGGTCATCAATGTACGGAGATAAATCCAACTTACTCTATCATGAGCTTTTGACAGATCAAGCTTTATAACCAGCCCTTTTAGCTTCCAAGTTTTGAGCATATGAAGTCCTTCTTAAGCAACCCCAATAACATCTTAATAATGTATTAATAGTAATGTCATTAATTTAACTAATGCATTGATAATTACACTGCATTAGACTGTTAACATGCTCTTCTGAAAATGTCACTAGTTTCAACTCTGGTAAATGCACTAGACTCCCTACCTCAATTGATTTGGTAATTTATGTTTTTTTCTCTCCTTTAAACAATAAAAAGATATATTATATTAAAAATCAGGCAGAAATACACAAAAAAACATATTCATAATTTCCAGTAACCTAATATAACAAAATTTCCAACACATCCTAAAGAAAACAAATTATAATTTCCAACAACCTAATGTAACAAAGTTTCCAACGCATCCTAGAAAAAACACATTAATAATTATAAATCTATTTCAATAATTTAACAATAAATCCTCAATTAATTTGATGTTTCATTTTTGGTTGTTGTGATTGAATGTTTTTTACGAGTTGTTTTTAGTGCGATTTTTGGGAAGTTTTTCCAGTGGATTTTTCCATTATTCATTGAAATCAGAAGTTTGATGGGTAACCCCTGCAACATAGAAGTGCCCTAGGGGTTTTTGAGGGTGTTAAACCCATATATATAGTAAAAAAGCTAGTTTAAATAAGACAAATCAAGATTTCACCACAAATTTTTCCGTCGGATTTTAGGACCGAAAACTCCAAAGTCACACTAAAAACCACTCTGATTTTTTATTAATAACCAAATATATTATAATAACAAAATTGTGCAAAATTACAATAAACATATATTCATAGTTTTCAATAACATAATGTAACATTTTTTTAATTATATTAATTAATTTTTAATATTTTAAAAAGCATAACTTTTTTATTTCTTTCTTTTAAATTAAAAATATGATTTCCATAAATGAAAAGTTACAACCATCTCCACCATGCTTTGCCTTATGAAAACCAACATATTGATTATATTAGTGGAGAATCTATAACCATTTTATCCAATATCAAGTCTTTCGGAATAACAATTGCAAAATGAAATCAAAAACTTGGCTCACAACCTATAACTCTCCAACCCATCATAGAACACAAAATGAAACAGACATCAAGCCTGAGCATCAGGCCTATCCTCCCCAAATACCTTAGTGAGTAGATCTATCTCCATAATCTTTTCTCTGAGCAGTGTGGGATAGCTTAAGGTAGCTATATAAGATAGTGGGATTTGCTTAAGGGCACTTTGAAGCTTAGTATCTCTTCTCCTCCTTGGAAGTGCCTGCTTTTGTTGAATTATAAACCTACAAAGTTTGAAATTAACCCAGGGATTTGCTTGAGTTCCCTTTGAAGCTTAGTATCTCTTCTCCTCCTTGGAAGTTCCTGCTTTTGATGAATTATAAACCAACAAATTTTGAAATTAACCCAACAACAATGAAAACAGAAATAAGATGAATACAGAATTAAGCCAACAAAAAAAGGAAAACTCAAAGCAGTATGACGTTTTCATTATATTTGGCTAATAATATTTATAAAAAATTACAATAAATCCATTCAACCACACATAAAATATAGACATTTCCTAAAACTATATTTGTTTGGCTATTCTTCAGAAGTAAGGAAACGGGTAAACGGCTATGACCCAAAGTATCTAGCAAGAGTGAAAGCGTGCTTTCTTAGGGACCACCAGCAAGTAATTACAGGTGGTGTAGTTTTTTTTGAATAACAGTGATAAGTCAACCTACATTAGCAAATAGCAACCAGTAATAACTATCCCACTACTAATTTGACAAAAAAAAAAATCTCATGTTAATATTATTATATATATATATATAATATATATATAAACCTTATCTATCCCAGAGTCAGGGAACCAACTACTCATAATTACAGATGCCAAATACATTTACAAGTAATAATCTAAAAGTTTTAGGAACCGCTAGACACACACAGTGGGTGAATACATCACCTTGCCGACTTTACATGATGTACATTATTGTTATGGTTATACTATCTTTTATTTTAATGTCGTAATTTACTTTTGGGGGGAATTTTTATTTCGATGTTGTAAAGAATTATGTAATACAAGTGTCTAGTGAGAATATTAGATTGCTCAGTGTATGAGTCAAAACACATAGAAAGAATAAACCTGGAGAAACTAAAAAATTGCCTTGAAAATATTAATTCCCTTTAAAAGAATGCAACCCACCCAAAAACAAAGAAAAATTAAAACTAAATGAAATGAAAATTAAGGTCCAGAAGTGTTTGGGCAACACATTTATCTCGGGGTATGACAATAAATTTATAGAATGAGGGGTCATAGAACTAACTATATAGTGATTTTCATCTTGTTATTTATCTTATTACTAAAGTTTTTATATTTATCTTTCTCTCTCAAAATAGGGAAAAGTTGGAAACCCGAAAATTCTCTGATTTTGATTTGACAACTTTTTCCTCGAATCTTTGTTGCCATTCCCTGACATATCACACAGATCTACAAATTGATTAGCCAACAAAAGTTTTGTTTCACTCTTTATGTTCAGCTATTTTTCTTTGGTCTTCCTTTCCCCTTCCTAACCACAACAAGAATGCCAAAAAATAGTAGTTCAAAATTAGTTCGTTTTCTTTTACTTCCATGCTCAGATTAATTTTTTGTATGGATTCCCATCTCATTTTGCAAGTTATTGATTCTCTACTTTTCTGCCTCTGATATGTTTCCTAAAGTGATGACCCAAAGACAATAATTTTTCTAAACTGATGTAAATTTTCTCTATTATAATGCAAAGACAACTTACCAAAAACAAAAAACACTCTCCTTCTTAATTTATCTGTCATGCCTTACTTCAAATGTTAATGGATCCAAGGAACCCAAAACTGAGTTGGATCATAACTCTACACCACACTTGTCTCTAGTGTGAATAGATCTGAGAAGTCCAAAACAAAACTTCCATACAAACCTCCAATCAAACCCCCATTTCAAACCTGAATTGGAACATAGACTAGTTCCTACAGTACGAAATCAGTCCATATATGTGCCAGAAAACAATGAGCTCAAGAAGGTGATATTGACAGAGTTTCATGTGAAACCATATTCAGGTCATCCAGGCTAGTAGAAGACACTAATAGCAGTGAAGAAGCTTTACTATTGGTCAAATTTGAAGAGAGACGTGGCAGAGTTAATAGCTAGGTGCCTAGATTGTCAACAGGTGAAGGCAAAGTGTAAGCATCCAAGTGGACTACTATAACTGATTTTGATTCCAGAGTGGAAATGGGAGGTCATTTCCATGGATTTTATCAAAGGATTGTTGAGGACATATAGGAAACATGATTCCATCATGGTTGTGGTGGATAGTTTGACGAAGGTAATGCACTTCATTCCAGTGAAGTCTACATATGCAACGAATGATGTAGCAGGGGTCTTCATCATAGATGTGTTGAGATTGCATAGTGTTCCATAGAAGATTGTGTCAGACAGGGATGCGAAGTTCACTTCCAAGTTTTGGAAGGAGTTGTTTGTGGGTTTAGATACAAAGTTGGCATACAACTTATCAATTGTAGATATCTGGAAAGATAGAGAGGGTCAACATGATATAAGAGGACATGTTGAGAATGTATGTGATGCATCAGCAACAGAAGTGGGAAGAGTATATTCCACTGGTAGAGTTTGCTTATAACAATGGGTATCATGATTATTTGAGGATGAGTTTGTTTGAGGCATTGTATGGAAGGAGTTGCAATACTCCTATCAGTTGGAGTGATTCATATAACAAGGTTTTGATTGGACCATACATGTTAGGAAAAAAGGAACATGAAATACAAGTAATCAAGAATAATTTGAAAGAAGCACAGGATAGGCCGAAGAGCCATGAAGATCAGAACATGTTGTTTAAGGAGTTTTACATTGGGGAGTAGGTGTACTTGCGCATCAAGCTGAAGAAGAGCTCTTGCAGATTGGATCATGTGCCAAGTTGGCACCTCAGTTTTGTGGACCTTTCAGGATTCTTGAGAGGATATGTCCAGTAGCCTATCGAATTTCACTTCCTCAAACAATGAAAGACCATGATATTTTCCATGTGTCATTGTTTAAAAAGTATGTTAAAAATGTTGATCATGCGGTTGATTAGTCTGTATTGCAGGTGGATCCAGAAGGAGAATTCTAGTCGAAACCTCAGTGCATTTTGCATAGAAAGACACTCATGCTTCGAAACCAAGCAATCGAGCAGGCTTAAGTGCAGTGGAAGCACTTTGGGCCCGATGAAGCTACATGGGAGATGGAGGGTTAGATGTAGTCTATGTAGTCTTCTCTATTCGCTAGTTAAGCGAATGTTTTGGTATATGTATCTAGTATATGTGGTATGATGTTTTGGTATATGTACATATGTATATGGATGTAAATACCACCACAGCTTGAGTTATAAAGCTCCAATAAGTGGTATGGGTGTCATGTCATTATGGTTATCATGTTGGTTTGCTTCTTAGTAGGTTGATCATTATAAATATTGCAATGAGCTAAGTTATAAGCTCCATGGGAAGTATGTTTTGTTTACAACGGTTTTGTGGTTGTAGGTGTCATTGAACACTGAGGACAGTGTTCCCCCAAGTGGGAGGGTTCTATAATAGCCCTGGTCAAAAATCCATGTAAAAAATAATAAAGGTAAAATAAGACCTTGGTCATGGGACACGTATTCTAAACTGAATATTGGGAAAAAATATAGAGATGGGGATCACCTGTGATTAATTAAAGGATAAGGAAATTGGCAAAGGTAATGGCTAAGTCTTTGGAAAGGAAAAGTGGAATTTATTGGCATTTATTTATGAAAATAATGGAAAATAGGAGAAAAGGAAGGTGAAAGGTCACAGGTCACATATGAGGAGGAAAATGAAGGAAAATAATGTAAAATGAAGAAAATAGAGGCCTCATTGATAACAAGGCTTTTGAGGATTAGTTTGTAACCTTTTGCCAGATCAGTTTTGGAGCTCTCTCTATTCTGTCTCTCTCTCATACTCTTGGAAACTTAGATTTTCTTGGAGAACTCTTGGAGGAGTGTGGCATACCTAAATTTTTGGAGCGAGAAGGAAAAGGAAGAGAAAGAAAGTGCAAGAGGACATTGAGATCAACAACTACAATAGGTTTTTCTTGTAGGTACTGAGTTGCATGTATGTTTTCCTCACTAGTTTTGACACGCATGGCATATGCATGTGGTTTCTTAGTTATGATTTGTCATTGGCATAGAGGATTGCCTAGATTTGATAGTGGATTTTCCTAACCTTGCCATTTCCTGGATAACCATGGTGTTGTGGGTAATAATTAT
>APFE030859066.1:23002-40726 GCA_000404065.3 Pinus taeda
GACATACAATAGCTGGTGATAGTCATGCAAAGAATATAACACATATCTAGCAAATCATGTATTTTAACCCGGGCCGACATTGTCACAAAATCCAATGCTATGTTGAAGAGTTTAGTTCCTCAATGAATGAAAGGAAATTCCCAATCGGGCATGTTATTGAGGATTTTAGTCCTTGTATATATGTTTGCAATATCAATATTTACCATGGTCCAAAGATTCATGTAGTAATAGTCGACTAGGCTTGTCCAAATTGAAGCATATTAAAGTGAGTCCAAACGTAGAATGCACTTGGATAATGGGAAGATGTTTGAATAACAAAGGCATACTTCTATGTGGAGTATCAAGTGAAACTAAAGTTGTTGCCATAAATAGTTGAGAAAATGATGAGAGTAATGAACAAAAATATTTCTCTATAGACATAAGGACCCGTTTTGGCTCTATAGTTTCCAAAGTAAATAATATAAGTCCACGAAGGGATGGTTATATTACATATGATTTAAACTTTACCATGGGAAATATATTATTAATATAGTGATCAACAAATCTAAGTGGAAGCCAAATGTACAACGAGGTTTATGAAGCACTTCATCGTGTTTTCTACCACCCATTCCATCTTTCTAAGGAAACAAATAGAGAATATAAAGAGATTGTCGTCTCCCCTTCTGTTGTTCCAAGTGAATATTCCATTAAGAGTTTCCACATCTACCATATGCATGATGTGAATAACTTATTTGAAGAGGCCAACCTCAGTCTAGTCTATTTAAACCATCATTTTTTCTTCCAGGGATTTGATTAGATTAAAATCACCTCTTTTGATCCATAAGGAGGGGTTGAAGACTAAAATTATTCATAATTTTTTGTTTCTTCACTTACAAAATGTGGCCTATATACATTGGTGATGAATACTTCCTCTGAGGTACCTTCGAGGTTGAATCACACTATCAAAATACATGAAGATACAAACAAGTCTGTTAAGTTTGCTTCTTCTAGGTTCCACAATATTTCCAAGTAGTTAACATGACCCAAGGAATCAAATTTTATTGATTCAGAGCCTTTCCAAATTTTAGGTGTTAGCTCAACTATCATTTTTTGAAACACTTAGTTTATCACAACATTATAATCATTGGAGAATATTTCTTGATTTTTTCTCTAAGGAGACTCTGCTCATTGATATTGTTGAGGCCCTAAATATTCCAAGAAATGAGATTCATGAGAGTTTATGTTTACCAAAGGAGTACACCTTTGTAATCAACAATATTTGACCCAAATTGATGATTTTTTTCCTAGTTATTGTAGATTTTGGATACTGGATTTTCATCCCCTATTTTTCTCTAGTTTAGGGATACACAAAGGATCTTTTGATTGATGGGTTTGAATCCCTAATTGGGAAGGGGAAGGGATGGGTTCGGAGGGTTCCTGATGGTGCTAATAGTGGGTGTTTAAGAGTGATTTTCCAATGAGTGGCACTTGAGACTCAGGAATGGAGAGAGGGCCTTCACCATGCCAAGAATTATTAATTGTAAAAAATCTTGCAGATTCACAAGCTCAATCCTCTCTCTATGAAACTCAAATTTACATATTGACACTGCCTTTGTTAAAATGTCAGCATCTTTCTCCTCTATGGGAATGTACTCTAACAACGTGATCCACCTCAATAAACAATCTCTAAGATGTTGATATCAAATATCGATGTGCTTGGACCTATCATGAAAAACTAGATTTTCAGAGAGTTTCATATAACTATGTTTATCACAATAAATCGTTGTTGGATCAATCTACTGACCAAACAAACCAACCAGGATCTTCCTCATCCAGATGGCCTCACACGTTGCCTGACTTGCAGTCATGTACTCTGCCACTATCGCATCGAGTGCCACAGATCTTTGTTTCCTGTTGTACCAAGAAACTGTCGATGGCCCAATACTGAAAATCCCTCCTAATGTGATTTTTCAGTCGCATGGACTCCCCACCCAATCTGCATTTGTGAAGCCTTGAAGCTTCACTCCCTTTTTCCATTTGTACCATAGTCCATATTGAGAAGTTCCCTTGAGGTATCTCAACACATGCTTTGGTGCCTTCCAATACAGCTCAGAAGGCCTAACCATCGCTTGACTAAGCTAGTTAACTGCATAACACATATGCAGTCATGTGTTCACCAAGTCCATGAGTGAACCCACAAGCTGCCTATAAACAATAACTTCCACTACTTCCCTTAAGTAGCATCCTCCTTTCTCCAGATACCTTCTAAAGGAGTCTCCATGGGTTTTTTGCTCTCCATGCGAAATCTCCTGAGTATCTCATTGGCATACTTTCCCTAAGACAGAAATAACTCCCCATCTCCCTTCCATACCTCCATGCCAAGAAAGTAATGCATGAGCCCCATTTGCTTCATCTCAAACTCTCTTGTAAGGTCCTCCTTGCAAGATTTTATCAATTCGGCATCACCTATCTTTATGAGATCATCAACATAAAGTACAAAGATCAACAATTTACCTTCCACCACTATGTGGTACAGGTTTGTATCTTCTTCACTCTTCATGAAGCCCAACCCGGTGAAGTAGCTATCTATCCTAGTGTACCACGCACGTGGTGCTTGCTTCAGCCCATACAATTCTCTCTTGAGCCGACACACATGTGACTCATGGTCAAAGGTCTCAAAACCTTCAGGCTTCTCTATGTACACCTCTTCCTGAATCATGCCATTAAGGAAGGCTTTCTTCACATCCATCTGATGTATCTTCCAACCCATCTGTGCTGATAGTGCCAATATAGATCTGATTGAAGAGTTCCTTGCAACAGGAGAAAAGGTCTCATCATAGTCAATCCCCTCTACCTCTGAAAAGCCACAGGCCACAAATCTATCCTTATGCTTCTCCACACTACCATCTGTAGCTTTCTTTACCTTATAAAGCCATCGGGATCTCACTACAAAATTATCCTCCGTTCTCCCAACCACATCCCAAACACTGTTACGAACTATAGTGTCATACTCCTCCACCATGGCATCAACCCAAGCCGACTGTTGCATTGCTTCCTCAAAGGAAGATGGTTTTGTCACAACACGTCCACTCATAAAAGCCATGTATCTAGTGTACATGTCATGTGACCTCCTCTATCTGCACTGTGATGTGGGTTCTCCCACATTCTCTCTAGCATCTGACAACAATATATCTATCTCTTTGGTGTGCTTTCTCCCATCTCTAGAAGACTCTACTTGAGTGGATGTCTCCACTGCCGGATCCTATGCATGTGGCTGCTCCACATCAATCTGAGGCTCCTCAACCTTAGGATCTAAAAGATCCTCATCTGCATGTAGCTCAAGCTCCCTTTCACAGGAAACTCACATGGCCTTCTCCTCATTGAATCTGACATCCCTGCAAACCATTGTCATCCTGTTGGTCGACAAGTACACCCAATAGTTGTGAGGTGTATCAATGTACCCCACAAATATTCCAAACTCTAATGTCGGCTCAAGCTTCTTCCATGCATCTTTGGTCACATGGAAATATAACGATGAGCCAAAAATCTTGAAGTGACCAACATCTGGCCTCTTACCAAAATAAGCCTCCTCTAGTGCCTTCATCTCAAGTATCTCACATGGGCTACAGTTCTGAACATAAACTGTTGTGTTGCATGCCTCGGCCCACAAGTGTAGTGGTAGTCCCCGATCATGCAACATTACCCTTGCTGCCCCTACTATGCTTCTATTCTTCCTCTCGGCCACCCCATTCTACTGGGGGTTATGGGGTGTTGTTAACTCCCGTTTAATCCCTTCCGCTACACATGAGTTCTTAAACTCGTTTGAGACATACTCATCACTATCATCACTCAGTAGAGCTTTAACCTTCTTTCCCAACTCTTTCTCCACAAATTATTTAAACTGACAAAACTTTGTGAAAGTTTTATCCTTTTTATGCATAAACAATATCCAACATTTTCGAGAAAATTCATCAACAAATATACCATAGTATGTGTGTTTTGTCATGGATTCTATCAAGAATGGTCTGCACACATCTAAATGGACTCAGCCTAGAATAGCCTTTGCTCAACTGTCTTTGTTGTGAAAGGAACACTTGGTGTATTTTCCCAAATTACACCCCTTGCATGTATCAACATGCTCTAGCATACCTTTGGGAAGACCGGTAGAGATCTGCTGCAATATCTTTAAATACCCATGATGCAAGTGGCGCAATCTCCTATGCCAAAACTCACCAACATCTCAGCTTTGCAACTTTTTTTATTTTATGATCAAAGAAACACACTCTTCTACCTCCAGCTTATAGAGATTCTTCACCCAAATCCCTATCTTCTTTACTTGATCCTTGGCTATGTGTTAAAGGAACAACTTTCCTTTCAAGAAGATCACATCATAACCTCTATCCTCAAGCATGGAAATGGATACCAAGTTCTTCTTCAAACCGGGAACTTACATAACATTCTTCAAGGTGACTGGATCCCCATGCTCCCTTTTAAAAGTAATCATGCCCAATCCAGTAACACTATACTTCTTGTCGTCACCCATCTCGATATGCATATGGAGATCTTTCTCCTCTAGGTCACTGAATAACTCTTTATTGCCAATCATGTGGAATTAATCTCCATTGTCTAAGTACCATACACTTCCCATCACTGATGACACCATGCATGCAATGAGGGAAAATTCCAATTCGAATCGAGAGGCCAAAGCCTCACCCACCGCTCCTCCTGAGGACTTCTTCTTGGACTTCTTGAGTGGAATATTTGTAGCAAAATGGCCCAGCTCATGACAATGAAAGAATTTAACTTTTGTCATGTATTTCTTCTTACCTCTATGATAAGAATCCAATATGGAATGGGAATATTTCCCTTTCCCCTTCTTTGCCTTAATCACTAAGGCACAATTCTCTTCATCATCATTCTTTGATGAAGATCCATCCTTGGTGTTCCCCCTGATCTCCTCTTGCATCAAATCCGACCACAGTCGTTCCTAATCTCGCAGCTTCTCTCGACCATTGACAAAGTCCTAATAACTATGCCAACTCTTTAGGAGTCCTAGAAGAGCAAGACTCACCATATCATCCTCGACAACTGTGATTCCAACACTTCCAAGTTCATCACGACACTGAGTGAACTTGGTCAAGTATTTCGGAATCGTCTCACCTTTCTCCATTTTGATTTCTCGAAGTTTGTCCTTCAGTGCCAATTTCGTTTGGTCACTTTTGTTCTGATATAAGTTTGTCAATGTTTTCCACAAGCCATACATAGTTTCCTTTCCATGGATCTGGAGACAATGTCGTCTTGAACTCCCTCAATGATTATCTGCCTCGCCTTTACCACATAATTCTTCCATTCGACCAAATTTTGTGCATCTAATGTTGTTGTCTTAGGAATTTCTTGATCAACGAATTCCTTCAAGCCATTATCCTCTAGCACAACCTCCATTATGTGCTTACAGGCTATAGCATTCGAGTTTCCTTTCAAGGCATACTCAAGCTGCAAACTGTAGAGTGCCATCTACCGATCTTGAAGTATGTATTGCAAATTTGAATTTCACCTGTAACCCAAAAATCAAAACTTCAAAGTCTCCTCTAGTATATTGAATTTAGCTCTGATAGCATGTAGAGAATCATGTAGATTCACAATCTCATGCAATGTACTAAAGCACAGGACAATAATATACTTCTACTTTCAACGAGTAGAATCCAATAGATCGATGAAAACAATATGAACAAGAAGAAGATAAATCAATGGAACATAACACAAGATGTATATGGGGAAATCCACTACTAAAACCCCGTTATCTGTATTGAACATATCAAAAATATGAGTGAAGATACAAAGCTTTTTTGCACTAAAACAATTCCGCACAAGTATGCTCAACTCTCTCAACTCAAAAGCTAGCTCAAGTTACATCCTTAGCATATTCAACATCTCTCCAAGCCCCTAATATCTTACGTAATTCCTAGGATGAATAGCCACTATTTAAAGGGAATTCATGCTTCCAAAATTGTGCAATGAAAACATAGGTCCTTATTTGATTGCATGCATGATATTACAACTTAGTAAATCACACAACTAATAGTACAATGTCCCTGCACTCTAGTCTCAACTGGGTCTTTCTCAGAATTAGCACGCATGAGTTTCTGATGAGGGAATATTCAGTTAACTAGAGTGATAGTTGTGGATGCACTAGTGCACCAACTAACTGTCAAACTCTCTATTAGTTCCATAAACAATTTGGAACTAATTTAACTGAACATAACTCTGTAAACTGAGTTATCTAATTAACAACTCAATTTAAACTCATATTAGACTCCGAAAACTTAAGGAGAACATCTATATGACTTCAGAAAGAATTCCAACTTGAAATTACTAAGATAACTAAGTTAATTAAACTTAATTAACTATTTACAAGTTGCTATGAGAACAAAATTTGATTTAAATTCACAATTTACATTCAAGTACAAACTTAAACTGGAATTTCTTGTTGCCATTTCTCAACATTAATTCCCTAAAGACATGGGTCATCTAGATCCACCTCCTCAATGCCTATTGGTTATGTTGTAGCGGCTACAAACACTCTCCAAAATTTTTCTTTAGCCTATTTTGGAGCCTCCCTACCAACCTTCACAGCAACTTGCCTTGCTTCATCAAGTCCTCAAGCTTTAGTGTATTTCTTTCTCAAAGGTAGCATGTCGATCACAGTTTGATATCTTCCCTTCACAGGCTACTCACCTGGACTTGTTCCAACTACAAGCTTAGAAATTTCCTCTTGAAAATTGCTCATTTCTAGAGGGCAACCAGCCTTCCCTCTAGAAATTGCGCAATCCTCTCTGACAGCCTGTTGGGCTCCAGGATTGCACAATCCTTCCAGCCAACCTTCCCAACAGGATTTACACAAATTTTCCCAATAGCAAGCTGTTTAGCCCAAGATTTGGGCAAATCTCGGCAACATGCTCTACCCAAAAATTGCGCAAATCTCCTAGGCAACCAACCCAGCTCCCAACTAGAAATACACATTTTTCTCTAGTAGTCGAGTAGTCTCTTGCATGTGCAATTAAGTTAACTGGTTCCCTCCGGGACTGAGAAAAACAAACTTGCATGCATGGGTTTCTTCTCCCAAGGAAGCATGCAAAGCCATCCCTTGTTTCAGGGATCTATGTTTAGGAACTGGAGGTTACATGCAAGGAGCCATTCCAAAACCTTCCACCAAGTGTTGCTTCCCCTAGATTCATGGCATGCGCGTCACCCGGATGTTGCAAATATCATTCCTCACATCAACCTTGTAGTTTTGACATCACACATCACATCTAGGAGCAGTCGGCACACTCAAGTCAGTTATTTTGGGGTAAGATCGCTTCCCATACCTTGTGTTGCATTTCTGTCGCTTTTTGTGTTTTCACTTGTGGGAGTAATGTTTGCTTGATTTCTTTGAACACTTGTTGTCGTTTACATGTATACTAGCTTGTCCTAGCTCTGTTTCAATTTTCATTGCTATCTCACTACTGTCGCATGCATGAAACTGTTTTGCACAGACGTTTGCCCAACTAGCGAACTACCTCACCCAGATGCATGTTGATCTATTTGTTGAATCTTTCATTCATTCTTTGCATGCACTGTTAATCACTTCTGATATCACTTAGTGTCGTTGTGTGCATTCATTGACTTACTTGCTTTCAATTGTTCATTGGTGAGTCGGGACAACCTTGGCCTGGGCTCTGCCTTCACCAAACCTGCATTGCGCGATCTGAGAAAGGAAGGCTCACCTTCCTCTCCATATTTGCGCATTCCTGCTCAGCACTAGCCTCTGGGATTGTTTTCTGCATTTTTAGAGGACAGTGGCTGCTTGGCCCAAGAAATTGCGCAAATCTGTCCCTGGGCCAACAGTCCTTCCTAGCTGGAATTGCGCATTGCGCAATCCCAATAGTCAGTAACCAGACCAATATATGCATTGCGCAGTTCCAATAGTCAGTCATTCTCCTAGCAACCTGGATTGTGCCTTGTCTAATCTTGCCAGTTGGTCTCCCGACCTCCCAGCCCAAATTTCGCAACCTTCATGATCATTCACCCAGGTATGTTACAAGTCAGTTCTCATGTTCATTTTGATTTTGAACTGACAGATTTCCTGCCATGAGTGTTGCGATGTCTCCACATATCGCAGGTGTTCATCTGCCTCTCAATAGTATAGCAACAATTGTTTCTAGGAGAGCAGAGACAAAGACACCATTCAGAGCATGCTTGGGGATGCAATCGATCAAGTGTCCATGGACTTGCCTACCCATGAAGACATCAAGTTGTTCGTAGACAAGGACATCAAGATATGACAGTAGCAGCGTCATGGCGAGCAGCATCATGAACAACAGGTGAAGACAACATACTAAATGCAACGAATTCAAGAGGAGGGTTGTTGACAACACGGAGGCAGAACAAGGTTGCAAGCTCAAGTAGGTCCATTGATGATGAAAGAAACTTTTGAGACTCCAGTTATGAAGTGACAATGCGACATGAAGATTGTGCAAAGGCAAAAGATGGAACAAAGGAGTTGCATGTGTTGAAACAACAACTCAGGAAGAACATGAAGCTGCACAGACAAACGAATGAGTTGCAGTAGGAACAGGAATAACAGTGGGCGCAACATGCACTCATGGATGAAACTGCACCTGTACAAGTTAAGGATCCATCCCAATAGCTGACACAGAGCAAACATGGTGAGCAGTGTTGTTGATCGCACGCAAGTAATTCAACAGCATGGATGTCGTTGAGCGCACGCATGCAATCCAACCCATTCAACACACTCACCAAGGCGAAGACAAGAAGTAAGTCCAACTAAAGTTGAACATTTACTTCGGCAAGTTGATGTGGATGACCATGAGTACACACTTGAAGATTAACCATGCATCAGTGGGTTATCGGTTCATCCATACCCAAGAAGACCGTGCACATGTTAGTAGACGAGTTGGATGAAGGGGTCGAACCAATGCACCGGATGCAACAGAGGCAAGAGTTCGCTTCAGCAATATGTCACCATGAGGTGCATGCACGCCATCACGGACAACCAAGCTTGGAATCATCTCACCAGCTTCACCATCACAAGCATGTCAAAGAGGTAGTCTCATCACAGTGGACCGAGTGTCAGTGATGTATTGCAAGGCTTTCTCAAGCCATGTTGTCTCACATGAGTAAATGTGCATTGTAATGTTGATTCATGTCAAGTGTAAGTCAAGCGTCAATGGTTGGATGTAACAGTCATAGAGTAGGTGAAGGGTCATGAGGGTAGTTAAACCATCACAAAGGGGAATGTTAAGGGTCATGCCACCCTTTTCTATAAATAGTCCCTCATAACTCATTGTATAGGCTTTTGGTCAGGCAAGCTTCTACTAAGACTATCTTGAAGAAGGCTTGGATAGTATTATAACACGCCTTGTCTTCTCCATTGCACGGATTTAGTACATCTCTTTGGACGAGTAGGCAGATGTGGCTGCAATGTTCCACTGTTGGGGCTAGCAAGTTTACATGGTGTATTGTATGATTGTGACTTACACTTCTTTAATAATAAGAGCCAACACATTTTCATGCATATGTTGTTATTGTAGTTGGACTGTTTCGGTTGCCTTAATGATATATGTTGTTTAACTTACATACTTGTATATGAATTGATTTGTATGCAATTATATGAATCATGTTGTTAATGTGTTGCATATGTTGTTAATGTTGTCACCGTCCGTGTCAACTGCTCTGCCGAACATCAGACAGACCTCTCTCATGAACCTTGCTATATCAACCATCACACTTGTCTCAAACTAATCCGTGAGTGTTGTTCGTGTTATCTTACCTTATTTTTGTGACTATTGCATCCGAGTGGACTGCTCCGTTGGAAGCTGTGCATATCCTTCGTGTGGTGTGTTCCTAGCCGAGTTGGGACTAATCCCTTTCAACCTGGAACTCACCTTCACCTTCCTCTCCCTTCTAAGTGTTGGAACCTCTCATACACATTCCTTGACTCTCTCCATCAGTCACACCCTTGCTACTGACAGAGTTATCTTACTTGCCTATGTGCGACATTGCGGTTAAGGCATTACCTTATGACCCACTGTTGGGACTGCTACACCAAACGGTCTGAGGTCTAATTGGGACTTCTTACCAGGGATATCCCCTTGACATGGTTATGGGTCCAGCACCATCAACATTTCTAGCGCTAGAAGGAGGGCCTGATGACAAGTAGTGTCCTCTCATCCAGTTTTGAACCTTTGCATATTTGTCATGGATTCTTGCATTCTTCTTCCCCCGAGGTGTTTTCCAATTCGTGAAGATGTCTCCATCTTGGGGAAACTTTTCAATCTCATGCCCACTCACACGTATGGTGGTGAAGGTGAAGTGGCATGGCCTGAGCACTTACATAACTTTCTTTCCATGATTTATGAGGAAGATGAGTTTACTGACTAACAAGTCAGGTTGCTGCTCACATACACACTTCGCGAATCTCCATTTCATTGGGTGCTCAACCTACCGGCTGACACCATGCACTCATGTGAGCACTTATGTGATCTTATTGAAAACACATTCTATCACTTTGATCCAAACCATCTTGACCGGAAACTGTTACAGCAACAGAGGGCTCTGTATGAATCCGTTATTGATTTTTGGCAGCGCTTCCGTGACTTGCAGTTTCAAGCTCCGAGGAGCCAGATGAAGTTCGCTTGTCTCTAGGAGTGGTTCGAGTACTGTCTTAAGAAATCTGCCCGTCCCAAGTGAAAGCTTGATTTCAAGCCTCTCTAAACCTTCTTCGTTGATGGAATTGAGTAATCCCATGTGGGAGTAGGCACTGTCTCAATGGACAGTCTACCTCCCTCTCATTCAATAGTTCCACCATCACCCAATGATGCCGAGGATCATGTTCGCACATTTTTTCATCCCTCACACCCTCCCAACATCACTCCACTCAATTTTCACGCAGAGTTGGTTGTGAGTCCTTCGAGTTCCCATATGCATTCTTTTCTTCAACCTCCGTCTTCGCACTTAGGTGTTCCTCCGAATGATGTTGTCTTATGTTTTTTCATTCCAGACTCTTCACTTGTTGTGAAAGAAGAACACCCCACTGGTGGAGTTGGTGCTGCACAACCAACATGCATTGTAATTCATGAAGAATATGAGTTGGAGCTTGAACATAAACACTCGACGAAGGATGACTCCCTTCCGTCTGAGCCCACTCCATTCTTTCCTAGCTTCTTTGATGAACCTACCATCCATGATTTTTCATGTGTGTCTTCATCCATGGATGCACCCATTTTTATCACTCACAAGACTCACCGGATGATAGTCCATCATTTGACAACAGAGAGGATAAGTTATCCATTGAAGATCCTCTTGATCCTTCATTTGTATTTTCCAAAAACACATAGGCTGAGTTCGTTTGCTTTTCATCTACCCCTCTGTTTGATTCATTTGATCACGAGGATGCCAAAGAATTCATTTATTTTTCTTATCGTGGTGGTTGTGATCCATTTGCTTCCATTTTTTATCACGATCATGAATCTATCGTAGTTGATCTTTCGAAGCCACCGGTTTATGATGATCTACTTGATGATGAAGTTGATACACCCAAGACTATCGAGGCACTTTAGCCTGAGCTGATGGTTATGTCAAGCCCTTGCTCTCTTGGGGTTAGTCTCACTTCCAATCATGGAACTGTTCAATCACCCAAGGCTCCTCATCACTTGTCTGTATGCATTGAAGATCCTTCTCACTCACAAATCACACTTCCTCCACTCGAACTGCACGGTCCCATTGCTCATGCTTTGGAGGAGTCTTACATTGCAAGCACTCATTCGCAATGTAAGTTTTATTTGTTTCTTTCGTTTTCTTACATGTCTCAGTCAAGAGTATGATTTTTCTTCAAAGTTGCACGTAGTGTCACTTATCACCATGATAAGTCCACAGACTGTTAGTCATGCACGTGCACTCACTTATTTCCCGTGGGCACTTTGAAACATGAAGTGTGGCTATCTTCAATGTTATATCTTTAGTATGCTGGTTCGCACAACTAGGTTACTCGCAAACCAAGCCTTCACCACCATGGGTCTACCAATGCGCTGGTGGTTGCATTGGAAGTATCACTTCACGTGATCAGGCCCATGCACTGTTAGTGTAATGCGTTGGTGGCTGCATTGGAAGTATCACTTCACGTCATCAGGCCCATGCACTGTTAGTGTGGGAGTAGGAGTAGTGTTTGCTTGCATGCTTGTTTGCTTACATGCTTTGTTTTCTTGTTTGTTTACTTTCTTTGCTTTCACTTTTTCTTATGCTCTTGCTTTTCTTTGTTATTAGTTCATTCACTCATTTCGTTCGTAGGTTAGTTTTGCATGAAACCATGTGTGACTCATGAAATGAGCTAGGTAAAATAAAAGAGGGCTTGTACAACTATCACTACTTGGTTACATGTCATCTCGCCTCTATATGATGAGTTTGTTACTTTTAGTCTGTGATACGTTGAAGGAAAATATGTATTGTTCGAAGTGAACCTTGGTGAGAACATAACGCTTGTGCGCTAACTAGTGTCACCCTCTTTAATTGATTCTTTTTTGGTTAACCTTTGTCAGCTTAGTCAAGTAGAGTAAGGTGAGGGGGGAAACCTTAACAGGCACGTCAGAGATATAATAAAGTACTTCTCTGCTGGAACAACCTCTTCTGCTCTCAATAAGTCAGGATCCCTCTTCTGCGTCTGAAATGAATAAGTGCTATACACAGTGAAAAATGAAAAAAAAATGAAAAGTAAAAAAATTCAAAATGAAAAATGAATAAGAGAAAGGCTTCCTGTGCAGGGAGGTGATGCAAGTAACTCCACCGGGGTACTGACCAGGCTCGTTGGCAGCGGAGCCATGCTTGTGTTCCTATGTGACTCCACTAAGGTATTGTCCAAGCCTGTTAGCAGTGGAGCAACACCAGAGATGAAACTAAGACTCTGACAACTATACTTCTTGTGCACCTATATACCCCTCAACCCTAGTCGAAACAACTGTGTTGCCTTGGCTTGGAATGTGTGTAATTCGCCAAGAATCTGACAGATGCAACATCTTACAATCAATCTAGTGTGAAGCCAAGATGAGATAAGAACTGAACAATACTTCTGGAGGTATTAGACTTGCGTCCATTCAGAGAGCTGGAGTTCTACCAATGTGTCACCAAGTGTTGTAGCGGCTACAACAACCCTCCAAAAATTTTCCTTAGCCTGTTTTGGAGCCTCCCTACCAACTTTCACAATAGTTTCCCTTGCTTCATCAAGTCCTCAAGCTTCAGTGTCTTTCTTGCTCAAAAGTAGTCTGTCGATCACAGTTTGATTTTTTCCCTTCACAAGCTGCTCACTCGAACTTGGTCCAACTGCAGGATGAGTAGCTTCCCCTTGAAATTTACACATTTATGAAGGGAAACTAGCCTTCCCTCTAGAAATTGTGCAATCCTCTCTTACAGCTTGTTGGGCTCCAGGATTGCACAATCTTGCCAACCAACCTTCCCAGTAAGATTTGCGAAAAATTTCCCAGCAGCAGGTTGTTCAGCTGAGGATTTGCGCAAATATGGGAAAGTGTCAGCTGCTCTGCCCAAAAATAATGCAAATCTCTTGGGCAGCTAGCACAGATCCCAGCCAGAAATGCACATTTTTCTCCAGCAGTCGAGTAGTCTCTTGCATGTGCAACTGAGTTGACTGGTTCCCTCTGGGACTCAGCAAAACATACTTTCATGCATGGGCTCCTTCTCCCAAGGAAGCATGCAAAGGAATCCCTTGTTTCAGGGATCTATGTTTAGTAGTTGAAGGTTACATTCAACAATCCATTCCAAAACCTTCCACCAAGCGTCACTTCCCCTAGATTTGTGGCATGCATGTCACAACCTCAGTGTTATCAAAACTCATCAACTGGATGCTGCAGAGCTCATTCCTCACATCAACCTTGTAGCTCTAAGTTGGCACACTCAACTCAACTGTTTTGGGGGTAAGCTCACTTCTCATACCTTATGCTGCATTTCTATCGCTTTTTGTGTTTTCGCTTGTGGGAGTCTTGGTTTATTTGAATGCTTGTTGTCATTTACATGTATACTAGCTTGTCCTAGCTCTGTTTCAGTTTTTGATGCTATCTCACTGCTGTCGCATGCATGAAACTGTTTTACATGGACGTTCGCCCAACCGGCGAACTGCCTCACCCACATGCATGTTGATCTATTTGTTGAATCTTTAATTTATGCTTTGCATGCACTCTTAATCACTTCTTCTATCACTTAGTGTCGTCATGTATTCATTGACTTACTTGCTTTCAGTTGCCCATCGACCAGTCAGGCCAACCTTGGCCCGGGCTCTACCTTCACCAAGGCTGCATTGCGCAATCTAGGAAAGGAAGGCTCACTTTCCTCTCCAGATTTGTGCATTCCTACCTAGCACTAGCCTCTAGGACTATTTTGTGCATTTCTGGAGGACAGTGGTTACTTGGCCCAAGAAATTGCACAAATTTTTCCCTGGGCTAGCAGTCCTTCCCAATTGGAATTGCATATTGCGCAATCCCATCAGTCAACATCCAGACTGAATTGTGCATTGCGCAGTTCCAGCAGTCAGTCAGTCTTTGAGCAGCCCGGACTGTGCCTTGTGCAGTCTTGGTAGTCGGTCTCCTAACCTCCCATCTGAAATTGTGCAACCTTCATGATCATTCACCCAGGGATGTTGCAAGTCAGTTCTCATGTTCATTTTGGTTTTCAACTAACATATTGCTTGCCATGAGTGTTTCCATGTTTGTAGGTATCGCAGGTGTTCATCTTCCTCTTTGCAGTACAGGTACAATGGTTTCCAGGAGAGCATAGATGAAGACACCGTTCAGAGCATGCATGGGGATGCAGTCGATCAAGTGTCCATGGACTTGACTACCCACGAAGACATCAAGTTTTTCATAGAGAAGGACATCAAGATATGACAATAGCAACGTCACAATGAGCAACATCATGAACAGTAGCTGAAGACAACATACCAAATGCAACGAATACAAGGGGAGGGTTATTGACAACACGAAGGAAGAACAAGGTTGCAAGCTCAAGCAAGTCCATTGATGATGAAATCAACTTCGGAGGCTCCGGCTATGAAGTGACAACATGACATGAAGATCTCGCAAAGGCATAATATGGAACAAACAAGGAGTTGCATGTGTTGAAACAATAACTCAGGAAGAACATGAAGCTGCACAGACAAACGAATGAGTTGTAATAGAAACATGAACAACAATGGGCGCAACATGCACTTAGTGATGAAACTGCACTTGTACAATTTAAGGATCCATCTCAATAGATGACACAGATCAGACACGTTGAGGAGTGTTGTTGATTGCATGCAAGGGATTTGGCAGCATGCATGTCATTGAGCACGCGCATGCAATCCAACCCATTTAACACACTCACCAAGGCGAAGACAAGAAGCAATTCCACCTAGAGCTGAACATGTACTTTGACAAGTTGATGCGCATGACCACTAGTACACACTTGAAGATCAGCACAGACACCATGCATCAGTGTTGTCAGTTTAGCCATACCCAAGAAGACCATGTGCATGTTAGCAGATGAGTTAGATGAAGGGGTCGAACCAATGCACCAAATGCAAAGGAGGCAAGAGTTTGCTTCAGTAAGATGTCACCATGAGGTGCATGCACACCATCACAAATGACCAAGCTTGGCAACAGCTCACCACCTTCACCATCACAAGCATGTTAAAGAGTTGGTCTCATCATAGTAGACTGAGTGTCAGTGATGTCTTGCAAGGGTTGCTCAAGCCATGTTGTCTCACATGAGTACATGTGCATTGTAATGTTGAGTCATGTCAAGTGTAAGTCAAGTATCAATGGTTGGATGTAACAATCACAGAGTAGGTGAAGAGTCATGAGGGTAGTTAAGCTGTCACAAAGGGGAATGTCAAGGGTCACCCCACCCTTTGCTATAAATAGTCCCTCATAACTCGTTGTATAGGATTTTGGTCAGCCAAGCTTCTACTAAGACTATCTTGAAGAAGGCTTGGATAGTATTGTAACACGCCTTGGTTTCTCCACTGCATGGAGCTAGTACATATCTTTGGAGGAGCAGGCAGATGTGGTTGTAATGTTCCACTATTGGGGCTAGCAAGTTTACATTGTGTATTGTATGATTGTGACTTACACTTCTTTAATAATAAGAGGCAACACATTTTCATGCATATGTTGTTATTGTAGTCGGACTATTCCAATTGCCTTAATGATATATGTTTTTTAACATATGTACTTGTATACGGACTGATTTTTATGAAATTATATGAATCTTGTTTTTAATGTGTTGCATATGTTGTTAATGCTATCAACGTCTGTGTCGACTGCTCTCCCGGACATCAGACAGACCTTTGTCATGAACCTTGGTATATCAACTCTCACACTCGTCTCGAACTAATCCATGATTGTTGTTCGTGTTGTCTTACCTTGTTGTTGTGACTGTCGCATCTGAGTGGACTGCTCCACCGGGAGCTGTGCATGTCCTTTGTTTGGTGTGTTCCTAGCTGAGTTGGGACTAATCCCTTTCAACCTGGAACTCACCTTCACCTTCCTCTCCCTTCGAAGTGTTGGAACCTTTCGTACACATTCCTTGACTCTCTACATCAGCCACACCCTTGCTACTGACAGAGTTATCTTACCTGCCTCTGTGTGACATCGCGATCAAGGCATTACCTTACGACCCACTATTGGGACTCCTACACCAAACAATCTGAGGTCTAATTGGGACTTCTTACCGGGGAGATCCTTTGACATGTTGGTGGGTCCAACACTATCAATAGGTTCCTCATTAGATTTAATGTCTTCCATGGGCTCTCCTTTGGCACCTTCTTACAGTTTGATATTTTTAATGCTATCCTCTTTCTTGTGAGTGATCGAGGTCTCCTGAACTGTGATTTTTCTAGGGTGGAGATGAGAAGGATTCTTTGATCCAATTTTCTATTCTTGATCTAGGGCATTAAAGTTGTTACTTATCCGTGGAATAGTTCCTATATTTGGAAATGGAGCATTTCGGGTCTATCATCTATGATATCCAACTCAATTGAACCATTCATATATTTTTTTTGTTGCAAAGGAAAATTATCCTTGGGGTAAGGGGGAAATCCCTAAAGAGGTGCCCATATTCATGACACTGTATACACTAGAAGGTAATATGCTCACAATTGATAGGTTTCTTCCAAACCTCATCTTGACAATAGATTTGAATCATGCAGATAGGGGATGTGTGATGTCTATGAAAACACAATTCCTTGCATATGAAATGTAGTATCCTCAATTAGTAAGCTTTTAGGTTTCCACAAATCGACCTAGAGAATTTCCAATTCCTTCAAGTGTTTCGTCCTCGAATAATCCTAAAGGCAGAGAGAATAGGTGAATCTAGACTAAGGAAACTTTAAATTCTTCTTTTCTAGGATGAATATTTAAGTCTAAAAAACAAAGAAAAGAGCCCGCCAAATTAAATAAATAGGGCCTACTTTGAAAGACTCTAATTTGATCTTCTAGATTGGTCAATATTAATATTAACAATCCCCAAGCCCCTAGTTCCACAATAATTTTCCCTTGGGTTTCCATTTCTTCTTAATCTAGCCCATAAACACCTTCTCTAAAGACCAAAGCCCTAAGAATTTTGCTATCAAGGCATGATCTTGCATGTACTAGATTTATATTTTTAGTTCTTCTTCTTCCTTAATGAATTTTTAATATTTAT
>APFE030859066.1:42576-62411 GCA_000404065.3 Pinus taeda
GAGATGAGAAGGATTCTTTGAGCCAATTTTCTATTCTTGAGCTAGGGCATTAAAGTTGTTGCTTATCCTTAGAATAGTTCCTATATTTGGAAATGGAGCATTGCGGGTCTGTCATCTATGATATCCAACTCAGTTGAACCATTCATATCTATTTTTTTTTGTTGCAAAGGAAAATTATCCTTGGGGTAAGGGGGCAATCCTTAAAGAGGTGCCCATATTCACGACATTGTCTACACTAGAAGGTAATATGCTCACAATCAATAGGTTTCTTCCAAACCTCATCGTGATCGTCAATTTGAATCATGGTAGATAGGGGATGTGTGATGTCTATGAAAAAACATGTTCTTGCATATGACATGTAGTGTCCTCACTTAGTAAGCTTTGAGGTTTTCACAAATCAACCTAGAGAATTTCCAATTCCTTCAAGTGTTTCCTCCTCCAATAATCCTAAAGGCAGAGATAGTACATGAATCTAGAATAAGGAAACTTTAAATTCTTCTTTTCTAGGATGAATATTTCAGTTTGAAAACAAAGAAAAGGGCCCAACAAATTAAATAATTAGGGCCTACTTTCAAAGACTCTAATTTGATCTTCTAGATTGGTCAATATTAATATTAATAATCCCCAGGCCCCTAGTTCCACAATAATGTTCCCTTGGGTTTCCATTTCTTCTTAATGTAGCCCATAAACACCTTCTCTAAAGACCAAAGCCCTAAGAATTTTGCTATCAAGGCATGCTCTTGAATGTACTAGATTTATACGTTTAGTTCTTCTTCTTCCTTAATGAATTTTTAATATTGATTAGATCAAGTTTTGTAAAATAATATATTATAATTTTTATTATTAAAACATTTAAACTTGATGATCCCTATAGAAAATATTTTTGACTAAGTTGATTCAATAATTAATCCTACTGTCTGCAATTTTCAGTAGGGTTTTTCTTCTTATCTTGATCTTTCCATGTACAAGGTAATATTAGGGAGAGAGGACCCAAGGCCCTCCTCTAGCTATATTTCTTCAATGAATGGGTGCAACCTAGGCCCAAATCATTATCTCAATTCACAATCTTCAAATCTACGAGACATTTTGAACCCTAAAACTCCTACAAACGTCGCTTGGCAGATTCAGAGAGCTAGCATATGCTTACCCAAGATGATATTTGACCCAATATTTGAATTTAAATCCAACAAAATTTCCAACTACATCTAGTACATGCAATATCTCACCTTGATAGGGAAATTATTAGGGCTTTGGCCTTTAAAGAAGGCACATATGGGTTGGATTTAAAAAAATGGAAACCCAAAGGGATAATTTCACTAGAACTTAGGGCTTGGGGATTCTTCATAGAAATATTTGCCAATATAGAAGATGGAAGTAGAGTATTTAACAGAAGACCTTATTTCTTCAATTTGAAAATCCTTTTTCTTATTTTTTGGACTAAAATATTCATCCTAAAGAAGGAGGAATTTAAAGTTGTTTCATTTTGCACTTGTTTATTCTCTCTTCCTAAGAATTTTGGGAGGAGGAAACACTTGAAGGAAATGGAAATGATCTGGGTCAATTTTTAAAAACCTCGGATCTCACTAAGTAAGGATGATACATATCCTAAATGAGAATCTGTGTTTTCATGGACATCACATAACGCCTACCTTCCTCGGTCAAAATCTACTATCAAGAGGAGGTTTAGAAGTAGCCTATAATTACGAGCACATTCCCTTATGGTGTAGGAGGTGCAGCGAATATGGGCACCTCTTTAGGGATTTCCCCTTCACCCATAAAGGTAATTCGCCTCTACACTATAAAAAAAAATAAATCACAAAGGATTCACCCTCGTTGAATCCTATAGATGATAAACCCACATTGCTCCATTGTTGAATCAAGACACCACATCAAGGACAAGAAATAACTTTAATTATCTATCTCAAGAGGAGGATAATTGCCCAAAGAACCCTTGACATGTCCACCTTGGAAAAATCATGGACTAAGAGACTACAATCACTCACAAGAAGGAGGTTATTATTGAAAATATCAAACCAAAAGAAGATTCTAAAGTAGAGCGCATGGAAGATATATAAGTTACTGAGGAACCAAAAATCATTGAGGAGATGAATTTGGATAACTCTCACCATCAATAAATTGCTAATGCTTAGATGAATAAATAATATCCTATATCCATTCCTAAGTATCAAATGCAACTCATTTTAAAAGAACTTTTAAACACCCACCATCACCTCTATTACGAACATATGGGATCCATCCCTTCCCCTTCCCATCTAGGGATTCATACCCATCACTCAAGATCCTTTACAAATCCTTAAACCTGAGGAAAACAACATTAAAAATACAATAGCCAAAAGATGCAAGGAATAGATAAAAATATTATCAAATCAGGTAGAATATTGTTGATTACTGAGGTGTTCCCCTCCGATCAACATAAGCTCTCATGAATATCATCTCCTGGAACATTTGAGGCCTCAACAACCTTAGTAAGTAGAGGATTCTCATATAAATAATTAACAGATATTTCCCAATGATTATATTGTTGTAGGAAACTAAGCACTCTAGTGAAATGATAACTAAGCTAGCCCCTAAAATTAATAAAGGCTCTCAATCAACAACATTAGATTCCTAGAGTCATATCGAGGGCCCAAAAATCTCATGGAACCTAGAAGAAGTCAACTTAATAGACCTATTTGTAGTTGCACACATTTTGATGATGTGATTTAACCTGGCAAGTACCTCAAAGGAAGGATCCATCACAAATGTATACCAACCACATTTGGTAAGTGAAAAACAAATTTTTTTGAAGAATTTTAGTCTCCAAACCCTCCTCTAGGATTTACTAGGGATGATAGGGGGTGCTTTTAATGTATTAAAATCCTAGTACAGTAAACGGTGGTTTAAATAGATTGGAAATTGAGACAGGCCTCTTTAGAGAATTTATTCACAACATGCATATGGTATATGTGGAAACTCTTAATGGCATTTTCACTTGGAACAAAAAAAGAGGATACCACAAGCAAATAACCTCCTTTTTGGATAAATTCCTTCTCTCGATACCCCTAGCAAGTAGATACATCATAAGTGAAAGATCCATTCTCCCTTACTAAGGCTCATACCATTGACTCATCTACTTAGATATTTATATCTAAAACTATACCAAAGCTCAATCCCTTTTGCTTTGAATCATTTGGTTAAGTGATTTATCCCTCATAACAAGAGCCAAGGACTGGTGGGAGGAAGAAAATTCCAGCTTGGGCACTATTATGTACCAATTTCAACAAAAACTCAAATTCTTGAAAAATGCAATCCTAAAGTGGAACATTGAAGAATTTGGTGACATTCTTTAAGAAAAATAGATCCTAGAGACTCAAATGGAGAAAATTCAACAATGCGTCATTTTAGAAAGGAGAATGGATAAGTTGGTTATGGAGAAGGCATCCATGTTGATCAAGCTAGAAAATAGATGAAAACAAGACAAAATTATTTGGAAACAAAAGTCTCGAATCAAGTGGCTTAAAGAGGGAGAAGAACACCATTTTTTTCACAACTCTGTGATACAACACTAGCACAAAATTTGACTCATGCCTCTCTTTTCAATCTTAGGAACCTGACTTGTAAAACATCAAGATATAAAACAAGAGTTGACCAAATTCTAAGAAGATCTACTCAAGGATCCACAACCTAGGAAAATGGAGGCCATAAGAAAAATTTCTCAACATGTCCCCAATTTAGTTAGTCAAGAACATAATGATGTGCTTTTAAGACCCATCTCTTTCAAAGAATTGGAGGAGGCAGCCAAAGGAATTCCGAAGAATAAAACCCCTGGCTTGAATGGATTTACATCAGGTGTCTATCAGGCTTGTTGGTGGAGGAATCTTGATGACATTCTTCAATATTACCTTCCTTTAAGGCCACCTTTTTATTCTTTCCCCCAAGGTGGAAAAAATTAAAAAACCTATTTCCCAATAGTGTTGTGCAACATCATCTACAAAGTCTTATCCAAAGTAATAGCCAGCCATCTAAAATCAATCCTACCCTCTCTCATTTCCCCTAAGTAAACAAGGTATGTGGAATTTCGTCAAATATTAGATGGAAAATTGAGCAAAAAACAGAGGGTGCAAAGAGGAAGAAAGGGAGAAAGGATGGAAACCAAAGATAGAGGTAGTTATGAAAAATCCAAGGAAGAGGATAGAAACTTGCGAGCAAATTCCTTCTATTACTGAGAAGCACACCAATAGTTTATACAAAGATAACAAAGGGCACGAAAGGGAAGAAGAGGAGAGCAGAGATAAACTAGAAACAAAACCTGTAGTGAACAAACCAAGGAGAAGAATGTAAACTTATGAACAAAGCTTTATGCCCATTAAGAAGCACATGCATAGATAGCGAGAAGAAATAGCAAGAATGGATGGTTTGCACTAGGGTGATTTCCTTTGAAACCCAACTATCAACCATGATAATGGAACTACATGTCGCTCTGCTCGAGGGCTCGAACATCATTATGACAACAAGTGCTATTACAACTATGAGCAATTTGGCTCATGCATAGATGGTTGGCAGCATATAGTCCATCTCTTTGGCATTGAAACCACTTGACGCTATAAATTCCCATGCGGCTTGAAGAGACTACGCTTCAATAAATGGTGCACGAGAGTGGCACACCAACCTCTCCATGTAGGGGAGGTGGCTGCGTCCACACCCTTCCCACCATTGAACAAATCCATTGACGTACCACACAAGGAGACATATATCAATGTTAATTAGTATGTACTTTCTTTAAATTTTTTTTTTTAAATAAAAATATTCATTAATTTTAATTAAAAGAATTAATAATTACAAATAAAAAAATAATTCAAAAAACACTAAATTTTCATATTCCTTTTTTTTACATCTCAACCTTTTTGAATTGAATTTTAAAATTATAATATATAACCTTAAGAATAAATATACTATTTTTACCACTATCGACTTTATTTTAATATGTCTATTTCAAAAGACATGACATACATCATTTAAGTTATATCTTAAATGAGAAGCATATTTTCGCTTTATATTAATATTATTCTTTTCATAATATACTTTATCAATATTTTCTAAATATATTTTATGAATATTTCATATTTTCCTTTTCTTAATTTATTCTAGACATTTTTTCCTTTTTACTTTATTTCTATTAGCTTTATCTTTATTTTAAAGTAAGCTGAAATTTCATAATATTTTTTTTTTTTTTAAATAAATTTATCTTGAATTACAACTTATAAATTATTCATATTTTTCTTTTTCTTAATTTATTCTACTCATTTTTTCTTTTTGGTTTATATTTATTTATATTTTAATTTTCTATTAACTTTACCCTTCCATATTAGTTCCCATCTAAACCATATAAAAATTGGAGGCTACTGTTTTCAGAGATTGGAAGAGTCACACGTCGAAATATCCAAAAACGTTGATCATTAATCTTAATTTCAGAATAAGTACTAAACATACATTCAAAAACTTTATTATAGTGTCTCCAAAGCGGGTAAACTCATCACATATACTTGACTGCACAACTATCAAAAATAATAAAAAACCTTACATTGAGTGTAGAGGATTGCTATTTATTATCTAAAATTTTAATGAAATTTAAGTGGCGGAATTTTTTATTTATATATTTTTGAAATGTATGTGTGTTTAATTTATATATTAATTATTTTTAATAATAATAATAATGCCATAATTTAATTAATTTTATAATTTTTTTACTTGGGTAATGTTGAATATATCATATAAGTAAATATTTTGGTATTTAGTATGGATGGAATCTTATTACCATTCATTTAATTTAGATGGCTTTACTAATTTGTAAATTAGTATTTACAAAGTTTAATCGGCCCTTGAATTGATTGATTATAGAAGTTGCAGGTTAACAAATATGTGCCTGCATACACAAGAAAATGTTGTAACTTATATTAAGTGTGAAAATTACATTATGAATGTGCTTGGAGAACACTCTTAAAAAGATCACATATGGCTACACAAAAAACACATGTATGTGTTTGGACCATGGTCCTCGTATATACATCCACAAAATGACATCCGAGATCAATACATAGTGAAAAAAGGACTAGTGTCCTCATATATACATCCAAAAAATGACATCCAAGATAAATACATAGTGAAAAATATAATAACAATCCTTACATAAAACAATATGAATTGTTGAGCATTTAGCATATACATCCTGTGAAAGTTCAACAAAAATATAAATAAACTCTATTCATTGCTTTGCAAGAGAGCCCTCTATGAAGCGCCAATGATAGAACCCATGCCCCTAATCATTGATGCACTCCTTTATGAGCCATGTGCCCATACCCTATGAATCACCCTCCTTAGACAAAGCATCAACAACCCCATTTATTTCCCTGAAAATGCGGTAGACAGAGAATTCATCAATTGATTGTTTTAATAGATAGATATCCACTAGAATGGGACTAAGTGTGTGCATGTGACTTCTAACTGTGTTGTTGAACCAATTAATAACTATATTTGAGCCACCAAATATCTGAATGTGGAAATTTCCTTTTTCAATGTCAAACAACATAAACAACTTCAAACTCATTAACTCAACAAAGTTACCGCTTTTCATCATGAAAGAATGGTTGTGTGATATATGAGGAACAACCCTACCCCCGCAATCTCCTTCAGAAAGAGAGGCACCATCAAAATATGCCCAAGGATAGGTAAAGTCAATAATTTCTTCTACTATGATACATGAATGAGGCAGAGAGTTAGAACCTAATATCAGGGAGTAGATAGCTAAAGTCTAAGGAACCACTTCGTTTGGTATGGAAGTCTTGCCCCGAAAGACCTCAACATTCCAAGCTAGCCAGGTTCCCCATGTGATGATAAGTAATGCTAGACTTCTAATATTTTTTGGATTAACACTATTTCACCAAGATTCCCATGCTCACATATATGACTCACCTTGCCATTGAAATGTGAAACCCAAAGAAATGCATACATGGGACTAGACAACTAGAGAAAACAAGCATAGGAAGAAAATATTATATGCGAACTCCACATCGTTTTTTCATAATGGATACCAGGTCAGCCCTATGATGCCATGCTTGATAAGATTGTCTCCTGTAGGGACACGATTCTCCAAAATACACCATTGGAAAAGGCAAATTTTTGTAGTACATTCCACTTTCCATAACTTGTTCCACCATCATGAGAGGTTTGCAAGGTCCTTGTTTTAATTGAGGAATACATTTCCCAATTTTGGAGTGTAATCATCGGATGAAATATGCACCCACACCAAAGAATCCTCTTTGTCTCTCATGAAAACATGGGTTGCATTTAAACTAGTAGTGAATCAATGCCATTGATATGCCCATTCCCTGGGGAGAACAAGATGTTGCACAAAGAGCCATCCATGTACCCAAATAGATTCATTGTCCTCATCTGTGACCTAAGCCAAAGTGTGTCAACCATGTGCCTGAAGGAATTCAATAAGCTCAGGCACGAGATGATAATTTGTGTCACTCCTTACCCATGGGTTCATGCCAACTTGGACCTATTCACCATTTCCCACTTTCCATACAAGCCCCTTTTTATCACCTAGAATGATTGGACTACCACCTTTCATATGACTCAACATTTGGTCTGCTATGATTAGGGGCACGAACCCATTCCACAGTGGACCAAGGCTGAATGTACTTTTGATATACTACCCCTGTCCATAAAGTGTTAGTTGATATCAGATGCCATGCCACTTTGGCTGTCAGGGCCTTTGCAAATAAATTAATGTTTTTTGAGCCCCAACCACCCGATTTTTTTGGTAGAGATATTCTATCCCATTTTACCCAAGCAAATAATTTCCCCTCCTTCTGTCCATCCCACAAATAACGACAACATATTTTGTGAATTGAAGAAAGGGTACCTTTAGGGATACATGAGAGAGAAAACTAGAAAACCGGGATCCTTAAAGAACTAATTTAGTGAGAATTAGTCTGCCAACACGTGATATCCATAAAAAACTATAGGACTTTAGTCTTTTTTCGATTTTTGCAAGAAGCCATTACCAATCAATCTTTCGGTAATCATTTGGTTTAAGATAGATGCCCAAATATTTTAGGTCATCGTCAAGGGATTTGAATTGATAAGGAAGGAGATGTTGAGCATACCTTGATTCCTCCCTAGATAGACCATTAAAGGATATAGAAGACTTCAGATGATTTACCTGCATGAATGTTATTTTTTCAAATAAAAATAACATCTCCCTTATGGATGCAACATCATGTCGAGACCCATCACAAAACAGCAGACCATCATCAACAAATAACAAGTGAGTGATGAAACAAACCTCGACGACTGCAATACCTCTTAAAACTCCCCTTCTTCTAACATTTGATAATAATCTACTAAGCCCCTCAGCAAAAAGCAAAAAGAGTAATGGGGATAAAAGATATCCTTGACACAATCCCCTCTGAGCATGGAAAAAAGGGGTAGTTGTTCCATTGATGAGAACCACAAACAAGATAGAAGAGATGCAACTCATAACCCTTTTACTTTATTTCTATTAACTTTATCTTTATTTTAAAGTAAACTGAAATTTCATAATACTTTTATTTTTTTAAATAAATTTATTTTGAAATTACAACTTATAAATTATTCATATTTTTATTTTTCTTAATTTATTTTACTCATTCTTTCTTTTTCTTCTTTCCGTTTATATTTATTTATATTTTAATTTTTTATTAACTTTACCCTTCCATATTCCAATCTAAATAATATAAAAATTGGAGGCTAATGTTGTCAAAGATTGGAAGAGTCACACGTCGAAATATCAAAAAAAAAAAAAAAAAAAAACCGTTGATCATTAATTCTTAATTTCAATAATAAAGACTAAACATGCATTCGAAAACTTTATTATAGTGTCTCCAAAGCGGGTCAACTCATCACATATACTTGACTGCACAACTATTAAAAGTAATAAAAACCTTACATTGAGGGTAGAGGATTGCTATTTATTAGGTCAAATTTTAATGAAATTTAAGGGGTGGAATTTTTTATTTTTATATGTTTTTGAAATGTATATGCCTTCAATTTATTGAAATGTATATGCCTTTAATTTATATAATTAATTATTTTTAATAATAATAATAATGCTATATAATTTAATTAATTTTATGATTTTTTTATTTTGGCAATGTTGAATGTATCATATAAAAAAATATTTTGGTATTTAGTATGGATGGAATCTTATTATCATTTATTTAATTTAGATGGCTTTACTAATTTGTAAATTAGTTTTTACAAAGTTTAATCAGCCTTTGAAATGATTGATCATAGAAGTTGCAGGTTAAATAATATGTGCCTGCATACACAAGAAAATGTTGTAACTTTCATTAAGTGTGAAAATTACATTATGAATGTGCCTGGATAACACTCTTAAAAAGACCACATATGGCTACAAAAAAGACACATGTATGTGTTTGGACCATTGTCCTCGTATATACATCCACAAAATGACATTCGAGATCAATACATAGTAAAATCACATCTCAGATCAATACATAGTGAAAAAAGGACTAGTGTCCTCATATATACATCCACAAAATGACATCCAAGATAAATACATAGTGAAAAAATATAAAAACAATCCTTACATAAAACAATATGAATTGTTGAGCATTTAGCATATACATCCTGCGAAAGTTCAACAAAAGTATAAATAAACTCTATTCATTGCTCTGCAAGAGAGCCCTCTATGAAGGGCCAATGATAGAACGCATGCCCCTAATCATTGATGCACTCCTTTATGAGCCATGTGCCCATACCCTATGAATCACCCTCCTTAGACCAAGCATCATCAACCCTATTTATTTCCCTGAAAATGCGGTAGATAGAGAATTCATCAATTGATTGTTTTAATAGATAGATATCCACTAGAATGGGACTAAGTGTGTGCATGTGACATCTAGCTGTGTTGTTGAACCAATTAATAACTATATTTGAGCCACCAAATATCTGAATGTGGAAATTTCCTTTTTCATTGTCAAACAACATAAACAACTTCAAACTCATTAACTCATCAAAGTTACCACTTTTCATCATGAAAGAATGGTTGTGTGATATATGAGGAACAACCCTACCCCTGCAATCTCCTTTAGAAAGAGAGGCACGATCAAAATATGCCCAAGGATAGGTAAATTCAATAATTTCTTCTGCTATGATACACGAACGAGGCAGAGAGTCAGAACCTAATATCAGGGAGTAGATAGCTAAAGTCTGAGGAACCACTTCGTCCGGTATGGAAGTCTTTCCCCGAAAGACCTCAACATTCCAAGCTAGCTAGATTCCCCATGTGATGATAAGTAATGCTAGACTTCTAATATTTTTTGGATTAACACTGTTTCACCAAGATTCCCATGCTCACATATATGACTCACCTTGCCATTGAAATGTGAAACCCAAAGAAATGAATACATAGGACTAGACAACTAGAGAAAACAAGCATAGGAAGAAAAGATTATATACAAACTCCACATCGTTTTTGCATAATGGATACCAGGTCAGCCCTATGATGCCATGCTTGATAAGATTGTCTCCCGTAGGGACATGATTCTCCAAAATACACCATTGGAAAAGGAAAACTTTTGTAGTACATTCCACTTTCCACAGCTTGTTCCACCATCATGAGAGGTTTGCAGGCTCCCTGTTTTAATTGAGGAATACATTTCCCAATTTTTGAGTGTAATCACCAGATGAAGCATGCACCCACACCAAAGAATCCTCTTTGTCTCTCATGAAAACATGGGCTGCATTTAAACTAGTAGTGAATCAACGCCATTGATATGCCCATTCCCTGGGGAGAACAAGATGTTGCACAAAGAGCCATCCATGTCCCCAAATAGATGCATTGTCCTCATCTATGACCTAAATCAAAGTGTGTCAACCATGTACCTAAAGGAATTCAATAAGCTCAGGCACAAGATGTTAATTTGTGCCACTCCCTACCCATGGGTCTGTGCCAATTTGGACCTATTCACCATTGCCCACTTTCCATACAAGCCCCTTTTTATCACCTAGAATGATTGGACTACCGCCTTTCATATGATTGAACATTTGGTCTGCTATGATCAGGGGCACGGACTCATTCCATAGTGGACCAAGATTGAATGTACTTTTGATATACTACCTCCATCCATAAAGTGCTAGTTGATATCAGACAACATGCCACTTTGGCTGTCAGGGCCTTTGCAAATAAATTAATGTTTTTTGAGCCCCAACCACCCCATTTTTTTGGTAAAGATATTCTATCCCATTTTATCCAAGCAAATAATTTCCCCTCCTTCTGTCCATCCCATAAATAACGACAACATATTTTGTGAACTGAAGAAAGGGTACCTTTGGGGATACATGAGAGAGAAAACTAGAAAACCGAGATCCTTAAAGATCTAATTTAGTGAGAATTAGTCTGCCAACACGTGATATCCATAAAAAATTGTAGGACTTTAGCCTCTTTTCAATTTTTTCAAGAAGCCATTACCAATCAATCTTTCGGTAATCATTTGGTTTAAGATAGATGCCCAAATATTTTAGGTCATTGTCAAGGGATTTGAATTGATAAGGAAGGAGATGTTGAGCATACCTTGATTCCTCCCTGGATAGACCATTAAAGGATATAGAAGACTTCAGATGATTTACCTGCATGAACGTTATTTTTTCAAATAAAAAGAGCATCTCCCTTATGGATGCAACATCATGTCGAGACCCATCACAAAACAGCAAACCATCATCCACAAATAACAAGTGAGTGAGGAAACAAACCTCGATGACTGCAATACCTCTTAAAACTCCCCTTCTTCTAACATTTGATAATAATCTACTAAGCCCCTCAGCGAAAAGCAAGAAGAGTAATGGGGATAAAAGATATCCTTGACACAATCCCCTTTGAGCATGGAAAAAATAGGTAGTTGTTCCATTGATGAGGACCACAAACAAGATAGAAGAGATGCAACTCATAACCCAACTGATAAAAGGAACTTCGAAACCAAGGTGGGTCATCAATGTACAAAGATAAATCCAACTTACTCTTTCGTAAGCTTTTGAGAGATCAAGCTTTATAACCAGCCCTTTTAGCTTCCAAGTTTTGAAGCTATGAAGTCCTTCTTAAGCGACCCCAATAACATCTTAATAATGTATTAATAGTAATCTCATTAATTTTAATAATGCATTGATAATTACACTTCATTAGACTGTTTACATACTCTTATGAAAATGTCACTAGTTTAAACTCCGATAAATGCACTAGACTCCCTACCTCAATTAATCCTCAATTGATTTGGTAATCTATGTTTTTTTTCTCCTTTAAACAATAAAAAGATATATTATATTAACAAATCATGCAGAAATACACAGGAAAACATATTCATAATTTCCAGTAACCTAATATAACAAAATTTCCAACACATCCTAGAAAAAACAAATTATAATTTCCAACAACCTAATGTAAAAAAATTTCCAATGCATCCTAGATAAAACACATTAGTAATTATAAATCTATTTTAGTAATTTAACAATAAATTCTCAATTAATTTGATGTTTCGTTTTCCAGTTGTTGTTATTGAATGTTTTTTTACCATTTGTTTTTAGTGCGATTTTTTGGAAGTTTTTCCAATGGATTTTTCCGTTATTCATTGAAATCACAAGTTTGATGGGTAACCCCTGCAAACTAGAAGTGCCCTAGGGGTTTCTTAGGGTGTTGAATCCATATATACAATAAAAAATGAGATTAAATAACACAAATCAAGATTTCACCACAAAATTTTGGGCCTGATTTTAGGATGGAAAACTCCAAAAGTCCCACTAAAAACCATTCTGTTTTTTTAATAATAACCAAATATATTATAATAACAAATTTGTGCAAAATTACAATAAACATATATTCATCGTTTTCAATAACATAATGCAACATTTTTTTTAATTATATTAATTATTTTTTAATATTTTAAAAAACATAGCATTTTTATTTCTTTCTTTTAAATTAAAATATCATTTCCATAACATGAAAAGTTACAACCATTTCTACTATGGTTTGCTTTAAGAGAAACCAACATATTAATTATATTAGTGAAGAATCCATAACCATTTTATCCAATATCAAGTCTTTCAGAATAACAATTGCAAAATGAAATCAAAAACTTGGCTCACCACCTATAACTCTCCAACCTATCATAGAACACAAAATGAAACAGACATCAACCCTGAGTATGAGGCTTGTCCTCCCCAAACGCCTTAGTGAGCAGATATGTAAACATATCATTTTCTTTGAGCAGTGTGGGATAGCTGAAGGTAGCTAGATGAAGGTAGGTAGCCATATAAGACATTGGGATTTGCTTGAGGGCCCTTTGAAGCTTAGTATCTCTTCTCTTCCTTGGAAGTGTCTGCTTTTGTTGAATTATAAACAAAGTTTGAAATTAACCCAGCAAAAATGACATCACAAATAAGATGAATACAGAATTAAGCCAACAAAAAAAGGAAAACCCAAAAAATATGACGTTTTCATTATATTTGGCTAATAATTTTTATAAAAAAATTACAATAAATCCATTTAACCACACATAAGATATAGGCACTTCTTAAAACTTTTTTAGTTTGGCTATTCCTCAGAAGTAATGAAATAGGTAAACAACCATGGCCCAGAGCATCTAGCAATAGTGAAAGCCTGCTTTCTTAGGGACCTCTAGCAAGTAATTACAGGTGGTGTAGGTTTCTTTGAATAACGGTGATGAGTCAACCTACATTAAGAAATAGCAACCGGTAATAACTATACCACTACTAATTTGACAAAAAAGAATTCCTATATATATATATATATATATATATAATCTCTCCCAGATTCAGGTGACCAACTACTCATAATTAAAAATACCAAATACATTTACTAGTAATAATCTACAAATGAGAAGATCCCATTTTACGAATCGGAAATCGAGCTAGACACACACAGTGGGTGCATACATTGCCTTGTCGAGTTTACATGATGTACATTATTGTTATGGTTATACTGTTTTTATTTTAATGTCGTAATTTACTTTTCGGGGTATTTTTATTTCAATGTTGTAAAACATTCTTTAATACAAGTGTCTAGTGAAAATATTAGATTGCTCAGTGTATGAGTCAGAACACGTAGAAAGAATAAACCTGGAGAAACTGAATTTTTTCCTTGAAAACATTAATGTCCTTTAAAAAGAATGAAACCCGCCCAAAAATAAAGAAAAATTAAAACTAAATGAAATGAAAATTAAGGTCCAGAAGTGTTTGGGCAACACATTTATCTCAGGGTATGACATTAGATTTATAGAATGAGGGGTCAAAGAACTAACCATCTAGTGATTTTCATCTTGTTATTTATATTATTACTAAAGTTTTTCTATGTATATTTCTCTCACAAAATAGGGAAAAGCTGGAAACCTGAAAATTCTCTGATTTTGATCTAACAACTTTTTCCTCAATTCACTGCAAATCTACAAATCGATTAGCTAATGAAAGTTGTGTTTCACTCTTTATGTTCGGCTATTTTCCTTTGGTCTTCATTTCCCCCTCCTAACCACAACAAGAATACCAGAAAATAACCATTCAAAATTAGTTCGTTTTCTTTAATTCCATGCTCAGTTTAATTTTTTGTAGCACAGACTCTGTTGTTCAACAAGGTGTTATTTTTTTCACATATCGTTAGTCTTCCACCGAATAGGGTAGAAAATGGTTTTGGTCTCTGTTTTGTATGGATTCTCATCTCAATTTGCAAGTTATTGATTCTCTACTTTACTGCCTTTGATATGGTTCCTAAAGTGATAACCCAAAGAAAATAATTTTGCTAAACTGATGTAAAATTTCTCTATTATAATGCAAAAACAACTTACCAAAATAAAAAGAAACTCTCTCTTTCTTAATTTCTCTCATCTAACGAGTGATTTAAACTTGATGGAATTTATTATAAATCTGTTCAAATCAGTTGAAATTGCTGATTTTTCTTAATTTCTCTCATCTAACTAGTGATTTAATCCGGCCTGCTTAAATTTATCATATATCTTTTCAAATGGGTTGAAATTACTTAATTTGATTGCATAAATGGATTGAACAAGGTAACAATCCTTATTGAACTTTAATATTAAATCTATAAATTTAATGTATATAATTTCTGATTTTAATAAAAAAATACTGGCTTAACATTCCATTTTTCCAAAATTCTGGTAAAAGGTCATTGGTTTAAATTTCCATTAATTAGAGCAGGTATGGAAGTGTAGAGTAAAGGTTGTCCCCAAAAACCCAGGGCAAGTGATTTAAGCTTCCATTATTTTGACGGGATGAAAGGGATTTATGAGAGAGGCAGTCAAGATATGTGAAAGTAGTCAAGGAAACCCTATCCAGAGAAAAGAGCGAAGGATAGTGTGTTTGATGCAGAGGCAGCTACAAAATTGCATGGGACAAACGTTCAAACTCAAAACTCACCAGTCCACATCTTCTTGTAGAACCTTATTTTTCCATTCTCATACTCCATGCATTGTCATATATTATGTTCCTTTATACTCAATGTTGACTCCACTTTTACACCAAATCGCGAAGCCATTCCTATGACTTGATTTCATGCCACACCATTCCCGTTCTCTGCAACTATGTATAATACAAATTAAAAATCTAAAAAACACAAGAGTTCACCTTTGTGCTCTGCTTTTAAGTCATTCTTACAAAAATGATCTTCTCTTGAATTCTATGTATATTGCAATCTTTGCTAGAGCTAATGATATCCGTCGATTAAATATCATATTCCTTCATCACCTCTTTAACTGCTTGATGAAAATGGGAAGCACTTCATCACTGACACTCATAATGCTCTCTGCTCCACCAGTCCTCCCAGGTCAATGAAATTAGGATTAACAGAAATATAATGCGGTCTTGTCAGAAGGGTAATGGTTCTGGTCAAATGAGTGATGGTTTTGGTATAAAATTTCTCTACCATGCCTTACTTCAAATGCTAATGGATCCGAGGAACCCAAAACTGAGCTAGATCGTAACTATACACCACACTTGGATTTGGTGCGAATAGATCTGAGAAGTCCATAACAAAAGTTCTATACAAACCTCTGATCAAACCCCCATTTCAAACCTGACTTGGAACATAGACTAGTTCCTACGGTACCAAATCAGTCCATATATGTGCCAGAAAAAGTGAGCTCAAGAAGGTGATATTGATGGAGTTTCATGCGAAACCATATTCAATTCACCCAGGCTATTAGAAGACACTGACAATAGTGAAGAAGTTTTACTATTGGTCGAATTTGAAGAGAGACGTGGCAGAGTTAGTGGCTAGGTGCTTGGACTACTATAGCTGATTTTGATTCCAGAGTGGAAATGGGAGGTCATTTCCATGGACTTTTTAATAGGTTTGCTGAGGACATATAGGCAACATGATTCCATCATGGTTGTGGTGGATAGTTTGACGAAGGTAGCGCAATTCATTCCAGTGAAGTCTACATACTCAACGAATGATGTAGCACAGGTCTTCATCAGAGATGTGCTGAGATTTCATGGTGTTCTATAGAAGATTGTGTCAGACAAGGATGCAAAGTTCACTTCCAAGTTTTGGAAGAAGTTATTTGCGGGTTTAGATACAAAGTTGGCCTTCATTACCACTTATCATCTGTAGAGATATGGAAAGATAAAGAGGGTCAATAGGATATAAGAGGACATGTTGAGGATGTATGTGATGCATCAGCAGCAGAAGTGGGAAGCGTATCTTCCACTGGTAGAGTTCACTTACAACAATGGGTATCATGAATATTTCAGGATGAGTCTTTTTGAGGCATTTTACGTGAGGAGTTGCAATACTCGCATTAGTTGGAGTGATCTAGTTAACAAGGTGTTGATTGGACCGTACATCTTGGTAGAAATGGAACAGGAAATGCAAGTAATCAAGAATAATTTGAAAGAAGCACAGGATAGGCCGAAGAGCCATGAAGATCGGAACATGTTGTTTAAGGAGTTTTACCTTGGGGAGTAGGTGTACTTGCGCATCAAGCCGAAGAAGAGCTCTTGCAGATTGGATCATGTGCCAAGTTGGCACCTCAGTTTTGTGGACTTTTAGGATACTTGAGAGGATTTGTCCAGTAGCCTATCAAATTGCACTTCCTCCAACAGTGAAAGACCATGATATTTTTCATGTGTTATTGCTTAAAAAGTATGTTAAAAATGTTGATCATGTGGTTGACTAGTCTATATCGTAGGTGGATCCAGAAGGAGAATTCTAGTCGAAACCTCAGTGCATTTTGCAGAGAAAGATGCTAATGCTCCGAAACCAAGCAATCGAGCAGCTTAAAGTGCAATGGAATCACTTTGGGCTCGATGAAGCTATATGGGAGATGGAGAATCAGATGTGGGCTATGTATCCTTCTCTATTTGTTTGTTGAGCGAATGTTTTGGTATATGTGGTATGATGGTTTGGTATATGTACATATGTATATGGATGTAAAGACCACCACAATTTGTGTTATAAAGCTCCAATAAGCGGTATGGGCGTCATGTCATTATGGTTATTTTGTTGGTTTGCTTCTTAGTAGCTTGATCATTATAAATACTGCAATGAGCTAAGTTATAAAGCTCCATGGGAAGTATGTTTTGTTTACAATGGTTTTATGGTTGTAGGTGTCATTGAATACTGAGGAATATGTTCCCCCAAGGGGGAGGGTTCTGTAATAGCCCTTGTCTAAAATCCATGTAAAAATTAATAAAGGTAAAATAAGATCTTGGTCATGGGACACGTATTCCAAGCTGAATGTTGGGAAAAATATAGTGATTGAGGATCTCTTGTGATTAATTAAAGGATAAAGAAATTGGCAAAGGTAATGGCTAAGGCTTTGGAAAGGAAAAGTGGCATTTCTTAGCATTTATTTATTAAAATAATGGAAAATAGGAGAAAAGGAAGGTAAAAGGTCACAAATCGCATGTAAGGAGGAAAATGAAGGAAAATAATGTAAAACGAAGAAAATAGAGGCCTCATTGATAACAAGGCTTTTGAGGATTAGTTTGTAACATTTTGTCAGTTCATGTTTGGAGCTCTCCCTCTATTCTCTCTCTCTCTCTCATACTCTTGGAAACTTTGATTTTCTTGGAGAACTCTTGGAGGAGTGTGGCATACTTGAATTTTTGTAGGAAGAAGGCAAAGGAAGAGCAAGAAAGTGCAAGAGGACATTGAGATCAACAACTATAACAGGTTTTTCTTGTGGGTACCGAGTTGCATGTATGTTTTCCTCACGAGTTTCGACACGCATGGCATATGCATGTGCTTTCTTAGTTATGATATGTCATTGGCATAGAGGATTGCCTAGATTTGAAAGTGGATTTGCCTAGCCTTTCCATTTCCTGGATAGCCATGGTGTTTTGGGTAATAATTTTGTTTTATGATTAGTTTTCTTGTGCCTTTGGTTATGGGTTGAGTTCTTAGTTCCTAGAAGCCTTGGTTGGACAGGCACTCTAAAATCCCTATAGCATCTTAGGTTGAGTTACTAGTCTTGGAATCCTTGGTTGGAAAAACACTCTAGAAACCTTTAGTGGGTTGAGTTACTAGTCCTAGAATTCCTTTTTGGACAAACACTCTAGAAGCTTGGTGGAAATTATGGGTTGAGTTACTAGTCCTGGAAGCTTTGGTTGGAACAAATTCTCTAGAGCCCTAGACAATGTTAAGGGATAAATTCCCCTAGGGTCTTAGGTTAATACCCTAGCAGATCAGAGGTTATATATGCAGAGAAACACACATTCCATACAGCCATAATGCTAATATAAACAAATTGAATGAAATGAGGTGCACCTGGGGGTCCTTCGTTTGAGAAGCTCCAGCCAGGGTCCAAACCCTCTTGAAGTTCCTTTTGCTCCTTCAACCTGCAAAACAATCAATTCAAGAAAGTACAGCAGTATATGGACTAAACATCATAAATAAATCATCTTCATAGTATATTGAAAGGTATTTAGTTATGCAATTAAAACAACCATTCATATATGAATCATAACATGGACATCATAAACCTGAAGAAGATTTATATCAGGAACAAGGACAAGTGTTTCTTTCATTATAGATAACTAAAGTACAGAAAGGAATAATTTCACCTGAGTCATCCTTTCGCAGGATCCAAGCGGAACCATCCTCTAGATTCGTCCAATCTCAAGCCTTCAACAAGCTCCTTCCATGACTTACTCCATGATATCTCAAGTAGTATAAAGACATCATCACATAAGGAAACAAAATGTCTCACATTAGTTTATGGTAAAAGTCAGTGCTAGTCTAAGTTTGATGTTTGTTTGCCTTAGAGTTTGAGTCTTAGGAGTCTTGAGTCAAATATGCATTATCATTCATCACTGGACATTCTCATTCATCACCGGTCTCATAGCCATGTGTCCACATGAGCAGTTATTTATGCTGCCTTTACTTAAACAAGTGCCAAATCTCAGAAACATCTTATCAAGTTGCAAGTTTCGAAAGGGAAAGGTCAGGTCAAAGAAGGTAGAAGTGAATCATCTATAGGAGAAGAAGTCCAAAGAATAATAACCAAGCCAGCATGAAGAACATTTGTAGTTGAAAGATATCACATAAGCAAGTAAGGCTGAGTCCAAGTTTTGATAGATTGCCTTTGAAGTCATTTTAAAAGGATGGTGTTTATGTTTTCAGTTTTGAACAACCTCATGGTATATGGGAAAGTCATTTCAATATAAAGAGGCTCAAGACAGTCGAATTGGCATTAAAACTATGTTTTGGTGATTACACAGCAGTTTCGTAGCGCGCTACGAAACTG